>VDFB02383347.1:175632-243196 GCA_007258455.2 Sequoia sempervirens | reverse complement strand
TCGAGGCAACTTCATTTTATCCATACTACAAGTAGCTTGTTGACGGAAAGTTTGCCTTGTGTGGTCGACTGGAAAACTTTATAAACTTAACTTCGATTGTGATTCATGTATGTGTATGCGTCGTTTTGATGGTACTTATATGTTGAATTATAATCTGAAAACCTCTTGTCCCTCCCTTGAAGATTGCACCGACTTTGTGTAAGTTGTCCAATGTGAGGCGAAGCAGAGTCTGGTCGAAGTCTGTCAAGATTGATCCCACGTTTTGTCTTTAGATAGAACGTAAACTTCTTAGGCCCTACACTCTTTTAAATTTAGTTCATTCCTAGTTAGAATTAGGAAACTTGTGCTCACTTGCCAAATCATTCAAACCACGTGAAAGCCCTTAATCCACTGTCTGTTATAAGCTGTCAAACAATTGTGTAAGTCCCCTTGAAATACCAGCAAAATACATCGAGCCAACTGAGGGTATTCTATTGCATGAAGGAACCTTGGAGTTAAATGTATGATCTATCTCGCAATCTTAGCATGCAGGAAACTTTGTTCAAGAGAGGATAGAGTAGCTGTTGGCAACTTTATTCTGTGTTGGTGTAGTCACAAAAACCACATCAACAGGAGGTGGTAGAGCTTCCAGTAGTGAGCCCTTCAGAGTGTTTGGTTGAGGGTACTAGCGAAGGCGAACCGCTCCTTCAAACCTAGCAGAGCGATACTGCGAGGTTGACAGATGAGATACATGAGCAATCGCTAGTGGCTGTAGGTGAGATGGAGATGGGAGGTGAGATACAGGAGCATGAGGGGATGGCATTGAGGGAGACCCCTACTATAGGGGAGGAGTCACCGCTCGCACCTGGCGGTGAGGAGGATGACTCAATGGGGTCCGGCGAAATGGTTGTTGAGATGTCACAAACAGATCCATCAGATCCCGTTGGGACCGTGCAACGGTACGTAGAGGAGCTTGAGCATATGGGGCAATTGATGAGTTGAGTAGGGCAGGTCTCTAAAGCACTCAAGGTTGGTTGCTCTACCCTAGTGGGCTAGGAAGTGCAGCGCATCCACGGATTGGTGCAGATGGGGTGCGTGTTTGAGTTTACTGGTATCTTCACTAGAGAGGGATTGCCGGCAGGTGAGACTCCAACAATGCTCAGGACATGGCGTGTTAAGCCACCGAGGCTGGTGGGAAGGGATGCTGGGGTTCTGGAGAGTCTATTATATTGAGCTAGCCTCCGTGATGTTTTCTATATCATGAAGCGACAGATGTTGTCCATGGAGATCGCAACGACATAAAAGGTAGAGGCATATAGAATTTTACAGAACATCAAGGATGAGTTGGTTACAGCTATGAAGAACCTCCAAACTGAATTGGCAGAGCAGACTTAGATAGCTAGTGACAGGGAAACCCGAGTTGTGGCCTTGGAGGCTAGGGTGACCACTTTGGAGGAGGAGGCATGGCATAGGGAGTAGGCATGGGAGCAGAGAGTGAAGGAGTTAGAGGAGCAGTTGGCCACAAGGAGTACAGTGGCAGATAAGGCCAAAAGCCAACTGATGGAGGCGGGTTGTATGGTTAAAGCTGTCAGGGAGAGGGAGATACTCGCCGACCGCCAGCTCCGCATGCGTATAGAGGAAGTGAGGCAATTGCACGCACAACACTCACTGACGGCTACCCCGACGTTGTCAGTTCATCCAGGGACGTCCTCACTTCCCCCTTCTTCTCAGTAGCTCATATGTAGTATCATTCCTTTCTGGGCTTGTCATGTCATCTGGAAGATGACTTCTTTGTGGGGGGGATGATTTAAGTTGTTAATATCTTTAGTTGTAGTCGGGCATAATTAGGCCGTGAGTGTTGGGAGTGGTTTTAGGGCCGCACCAACATAGAATAAGTCTCCCATGACGCTCTATCCTCTCTTAGAACAAAGTATTGACATGCTAAGTGCGAGTAGATCGTAACAGCTCCCAAAGGTTCCTTAAGATGCGAATAGGCTCGGTTGGCTTGATGTGATATTGCTGGTATTTTCAAGGGGACTTACACAATTGTTCGGCAGTTGACAGCAGACAAAGGGCTTTCGTGTAGTTCAAATGATTTGGCAGGTGAGCACGGGATTCCTAATACTAATCGGAAATGTGCGGAAAGTAAAGGGGGTTTAGGGCCTAAGAAACTAACATTCTATTCTAAATGCAGGATATGTGGGGGTTCATTTCAATAGACTTCAACCGGATTTCACCTAGCCTCCGTCGGACAGCCTCAGTAAAATCGGTGCAATCTTCAAGGGAAATAGCAAAAGATGTTCAAGTTATAATTTAACATACATACACCATCAGAACGACGCATATAAGTATGTAAACCACAACCGAAGTTAAATACAAAATAATCTCCAGTCGACCACGCAAGGCGAACTTATCATCAACAAGCCGCTAGTGGTATGGAATAAAGCGAAACTATCTCAATAAAACAACACACACCAAAATAAGCTACTTGCATGAATTTAAGCTACTTGGATACGAAAGGAAGAAGAAACCTTGCTAGCATTTCATGACAAGACGAATTCCATCATCAATGAAAAGATCTATTATCATAAAATGTGTTGCACAACAATCTCCTCAAAAGTTTTCAAAGGGAAAACTTTCTTTCTTCTCCAAATTATGCAAAAATGCTCTACAATGCTACACTATCTAGCTCTAATGCTAATGCTCTCTCAATGTCTACTACTCCAATGTCTAATCTAATTCTAATGAATTACAAATGAGGGGGACTCCCCCTTTATATAGCTAGCCAAGTCCCAAAGGACGGCTAGGGTTACAATCAATAGAGTGAATCGTGCCACCTCGACCCCTAAACAAGTTGGCCCTAAAAGCATACAAAGGAGAGGGGTAATAAATGCGCCATAATGTCCACCATCATCCTTCTAGAAGATTCCGTTTGTAGACGCGTTCACACTGTTCTCGATCTTCTCTCTTGGCGTTGTTCTTTGATTTCTTCCACTTGAGGGTCTTCATCTTCGTCACTTTGAGTTATACTAAGTCTTAACACTTAGCCATTTTCTTGCAAATTTTCCTCCTTCGAGATTGAAACTCGTATCTTCATCCTCCTTCGAAGGTTGTGATATCATCGTGCTTCACCACTTCCAGACATCGTGCTTGGCCTCAACGTTTCTCCTGCAAAACAAGCAAGGAGAGGGGTATTAGAATACTTTATGATATAAACTTAACTCACTTACCTGATTTTCATGCTTTGATCTCCAAGCGTTCATCGCCAACTTTGTGTTCAAGTTCTTCATGCCTTAGCCAAATTTCCTCTTTGAGAAATTCATTTCACCTGCTAGAGCTCTGACAACCTTGATTTTATTCAACTCTGGCTCAAGAAAACTATCTTCACGAAGGATTTAAGCAAATTCACCTAGGCAGTTTCTTTCAAATTCATCGTCTGGAGGATTTCACCTTGAAAACACATTTTCTTCATTTTTGCCTTAGAAAATTTTCAAATTTCCCTTAGGAAATTCATCAACCTGGTGCCCACTTAAAATATCCATCCTGAAGGCCGCAGCGAAGCATGGAAGGCTTTAAGATCAACTCCTCATCGATAATCTTTGATACCCAGAAGAAAATTTTCTCCAGAACGCATCGAACCCATGGGTGCACAACGAACGGGTTCATTTTATTTCTCTGAATTTTGAACCTTAGAAAATTATTCTTTCAACAATTTTGTCCTCGTTCTTCGATCCCCTCTGAGAATTTTGCTCTGACTTGAAAAAATTTGTATCAATTCTGTGCAGCCGGCAATCACTGACTTCATCCCTGACAACTCATCTGTGCTTCAAGGAAAATTCCATCACCTCTCCAGACTTAGGCATTTTTCTAAGGGAGAAAATATTTTGTGCCTTAGAAATTTTCTTGAATCATCTCGAAAATTTTGCCTTAAAAAATTTTATTTTTACTCAACTTTGATCATCTTGCCCGCGAGGGAAAATCAACTTAGAAAATTTTTCTTGAAGGCGTATCACACTTAATTTACTTTTCATCTGGCATGCATTATTCATCCTTTGTATTTTATTCTCTATAAAATTTCCCACGCCCTAGCAATCATCTTGTCACTCATCTTATATTTTATTTCACACTTGAGAAGAATCACGCCTTAGCATACTTATCATCCCTCAACACTTTTAGGCGCATATGGCATATACAAGAGGATACGCCTAGCAATTTTATTTTCCATCACTCACCACCTTTATACTTGAAGAGGAAAATCACGCCTTAGAAAAATTTTCACACTTATGCCTTAAGAAATTTTCTAACACTTCATCACTTATCACCCTTGGCGCATAGCATTTGGAGAATAATATTACCACTTAGGGAAATTTTGAAACCACGTCTTATTTCATCTTCAACACTTCACATGCACCTTGTCCACGCCTTAATCACATTTCACCTTACTTTGGCGCACTTGACACTTGAAGAAGGACTTCACACTTTCAACGCCAAGCGTTCATCAAGCCTAGCATCACACTTGAAGGTGAATTTTCACCCACCTTGTTTTTGTCTTTACTTGCCCTTATTTGGGCGCATTTCTTATGTGGAGGAGGATAAACTTTCTAACGCCTTTCCTTGTGACTTTTCAGCTTCTATTTTTTTGTCTTCACTTGCATGCATTTGGGCGCATTTTGGCCCTTGAGGAGGATGAAAACATTTGACTAGTTTGACTTTATCCAGCTTATGCTTGCATGGGGCGCATTTGAGGTGTGGAGAAGGACGAATTTTACTTAGAAACTTTCACAACTTCCCTCCTTCTCCTTGGGCGCATTTTAGCATGGCAGGAGGATGAAATTCGTTGACTTTCCTTGACCTTTTCTTCTTGTTAACTCCTTGGGCGCATTTTGCCTATGCTACAGGATGAGCTTCAAACTTAGAATTTTTTTTTTCTTGTTTTTGCCAACTTTCACGCCTTGCTATTTATAGTAAGCCTTTTCATTTTTGCACTTCTGAAGCACAGATCAATTTGAAATTTTAAACGTAGCTTCTTCATAACCTTATCAACCTGTCGGCACTGCCTCTTCCCGTCACCCTACTATTTTTAGCGTGTTTCTAAAGGTGGCTTACTATAAATAGTAAGCTCATGTTTCTGATAGCTCCCAAGCTCTGATCGAGTTGAAATTTTGATGAGGCGCTCCTCACCACGTGACTTGCTGGCTGACACTGACGCATGCAGTCAATTTACTATTTTTAGCCAGTTTCCAAATTGGCTTACTATAAATAGTAAGTGCTCCGTTTGACTTGAAATTTCACCAACAGATAGCCTGAAGAACGCTGATCGCGGTGGTTTACACCGGATTTTGAAGATTTTGACTTTTGATGCCTATTTTTAGGCTCCGAAGCTAGAAACCCTAATTTTCTTTGCATGCGTATCAAAAGATCTCCGTTTGCCTTCGTTTCTGCGACACTGCGATCAGCTCGTGATTCTGAACTACTAGGAGGCAGCTGCCGGGGCACACCTGCTAAAAATAGCAAGTTCCTTACTAAGTGAGAATCCTCGTTTGCATGTCACACCATCGCGAAGGTCTCGAAAAACCCATCAGGAATCACCTGACATGCAAAGGAAACCTCGACATGCAAACCCTAAAAATAGCCTCGGAAGGCTGAATCCTGAAAGTGGTCATCTCGACTTGCATGTTATACCATCGCGAAGGTCTCGAAAAACCCAGAAGGAATATCCAGACATGCAAAGAAAATCTCTACATCTGGACCCCGAAATTCGTGCCGGAAGCCCGACTGCTAAAAATAGTAAGTTGTCTGTTTTTGCTCAAATTTGGCATGCAAGCAGTCCGATATATTCTGAATGTTGTGTGACTGTCGGAATCTCAAGAATGTTGACGAATCGCCTGTAATCTCACACTTACTAAAAATAGTAAGTACCTCAGAATCTGATAAATTTTTGCTGAGAGCCTGCTGGAAGCATACTGACAAGAACGTTAAGCTCAAGTTTCAAGTTATTCACTTTATTCGACCTCAAACTGACCAGGAAGACACAAACCCTAATTTTAAGACTTAGCCAAATTTCACTCGTAAGTTCAAAGACGGGAACGTCCCCAGAAAGCAGACCATAGAAAAGAGACAGACGGAGAGAGAGAGACACAAAAACCAAAGCCAAAAAGACCAGAATGGAGCAAAAATTAGGGGTCCCCACCTTGGATGGGGCGATGTGTGAAAAAGGTCACAACAGTGTGCAAAGATTGCTAAGATTGCTCAAGTTGCTGACATTCAGATGTTGACGCAGTTAACAATCTCGTTGAGGGATTGGTTGCTCAAGATCGCGACCAATAGACTTCAGTTTCCACCTCTCAGGATAGACATTACACACGCGAGTTGAACTTGCTGTTACCCTTTCAAGTTAACTCGATGTTGTCATCACATGCATATCTATTCTGAGATTCGCCTTTCACACTTGGAGTTTCTTTTAGGGTTTTACGTTAACTGATGGTAGTCTTCCAATTAACATGCTTTCAATAAGGACGTGCATGCTCGCACAATTGTCCATTTTCAGATAGATTTTCGGTTAACTGATGGTAGTTTTCCAGTTAACTATATAGTTTACTTCATTAGGGTTTGGCAGCAAAACTTGCATGCATTGCAAGACTGTAGATGACTCAAGGTGATTTTAGGGTTCCCTACACCTTGATGTATATAAATAAGAGCTTTTGCTCATTTGTAAATAACTTTTGCTGGAGAGAGAAATATATGCTGCCTACCTTGCCCTCAATATTGCTCTTTTGGTATTTGTTCATGTGTCTTCGCTATTATGATTAATTGTTATGCCACATAGGGTTTCATGCAATTGTAATGGTGAATTCTTTCTGTTTTGTGAATCTTTTGTCATTACGATCAAGTGTTATGCCACATAGGGTTTCGTGAGATTGTGATGGTAAATTCGTTTTGTGAAGTCTTTACTACTTTGATCAAGTGTTATGCCACATAGGGTTTCATAAGATTGGCGTGGTAAATTCTTCCCATAGTTTAGGTAAATCTGTTTTGTGAATCTTTATCATTACGATCAAGTGTTATGCCACATAGGGTTTCATAAGATTGTGATGATAAATCTGTTTTGTGAAGTCTTTACTATTATGATCAACTATTATGCCACATAGGGTTTCATGAGATTGTCATGGTAAATTCTTAAATCTGTTTTGTGCCCAATAAACTTGTCTAGATTGAGCTGATAGATGCGCCACCTTGCCTTCAAGTAGAGAATCTAAACACGTTTATCGTCTATAATTTCATCTCACCCATTTCCTCATGCCTGCTTTCTTGAGGAAACCGATAGATTTAAAGTGCTAGCTTTAGTTGTAGTTAATGATCTAAACCAGAAAATCCTTAGCTGCAACGTTCTTGGTTTTCTTAACCTTGTGCCTCTTCCAGCTGAAAACAAAAAGATAGGACTTAGATTACTTTTCTTTTCCATGCATTCCAGCACAATGAGGGAGCTTCCCCTCCTAATTTGAAGAGCACTCATTGCGTAGTGTACATAGCTGTCCGTACAAACCTGCACTCCAGAGGTGTTAGGTTTTACGCCAACACTGTTGTTGCATTGTTGTAGGCACGTTTTTGCTCATAATTCAAAAATACAAAAAGATTGCATTCTGGGTATTTCATATTCTCACTTGTCATGGTACGGCGCCATATATTGTTAAGTTTCGCAATTTTTAATCAAGAGCTGGATTTTTAAGAAGGAAATCGCCTTTCTCTAGGGGCCGTACCATTGTACTTGCCTTGGGATTTGAGCAGAAAATAAATATCAATATTTTGGGGCTGTTTTGTGTCATGAGTTTGGGCGCCTTCATCTTATGAGTTTGAGCTGATAGATGCACCACCTTGCCTTCAAGTAGAGAATCTAAACACGTTTATCGTCTATAATCATCCCTGCTCCATTTCCTCATGCTCTGTTTTCTTGAGGAAACTGGATAGATTTAAAGTAGTTAGCTTAGTTGTAGTTAATGATCTGCGAAACCAGAAAATCCTTAGCTGCAACGTTCTTGGTTTTCTTAACCTTGTGCCTCTTCCAGCTGAAAACAAAAAGATAGGACTTAGATTACTTTTCTTTTCCATGCATTCCAGCACAATGAGGGAGCTTCCCCTCCTATTTGAAGAGCACTCATTGCGTAGTGTACATAGCTATCCGTACAAACCTGCACTCCAGAGGTGTTAGGTTTTACGCCAACACTGTTGTTGCATTGTTGTAGGCACGTTTTTGCTCATAATTCAAAAATACAAAAAGATTGCATTCTGGGTATTTCATATTCTCACTTGTCATGGTACGGCGCCATATATTGTTAAGTTTCGCAATTTTTAATCAAGAGCTGGATTTTTAAGAAGGAAATCGCCTTTCTCTAGGGGCCGTACCATTGTACTTGCCTTGGGATTTGAGCAGAAAATAAATATCAATATTTTGGGGCTGTTTTGTGTCATGAGTTTGGGCGCCTTCATCTTAGGAGTCATTTGTATCCATTTCCATGCATTTTGAATGAGTGGTGTGAGTTTTGTGAGCATATTATGGTATTACTGTGTTGCTGATTATAGATTTCATTTCTTACACTGTCATAACAGCATGCTTAGAATTAACCATTTGAGTTGTTTGGAAGGAAAGTCATTGAGAGGACTTGAAGTTAACATTCTACTCTATTGAATATTGAAGACTCTCTTATATTGTGCTTAACAGATGCATTTTCTGATATTGTAAGCTGTACAGTAGTACTGTCAGCATCTTCTATCCTTTCCTATTACTTCTCATGTTTGTAACTGCCCACTGAATAAGTGGAAGAGGCTGGCTTGCCGCCTATTTACTGTTTGGCATTGTAATTTCCTAAGTCTCCGCCATATGGTTGCCTCTTATCCATCATGGATGGAGTAGCACATACTTGGTGTTGAGCTAATTTTTAGTATTGCATTAGATAGGGATCCTCTGACCGTATGCTCGTCGTTCGCCGGCGCATCACTTGGTTAGAATTCTTGTTCAACATTTTCTTTTGAGATCCTCTGACCAATGCTCACACCTTGCCCACATCAGGATCCTGGTGTACATTTTGGTTAGAGTTGTTTTCCGCATCGTTTTGGTTTGTGCTAACCTTAACGGGTGCGTGTTGCATTGTAATCATTTGTGAAAATCAAAAAAAAATTTGGTCCGGTTCGTTACACAATCTTTCATCTGGTGAAGAGTGAGCCTACTGTAACTACGCCTCTGTACCTCAAACTCACCTATACAATTGGCCCAAAAATCTTCAAGGGCAGGTATGTGAGCATAGTTTCTCTCAAGTCGAGCAGCATAGACGCCATGAGGATCATACGATCGTCTCTTACTGTAAGGTTTGAGACCAAGTTTTTCTAACACATCTCCCTGGTTTTAGCATCTGCTACTATCCTACATGTATAGATTCTCAATCCCAATGGAAAATTGAGAGCGGGTTTCTTTCTATTCCTCAAGAGCGTGTGGACATCATGTGTCTGCCTTAAGAACTCCATGAAGACAACTTCGTTTGATGGGTACCTTGGTAGCATGAGTGGGTTTCCTAAAAAGCCATAGACTCTGAGATAGGTGAAAGTAGGAAATTGTATGAACCATCTGCTCATTCCGCCATCGCTGCCCTGGCATTTGAAGAGATATGAACATGCAATTCATTGTCCAGGTCCCGCATTGTGTACATCAAGAAAGCCTCATTCACCCTCTTGTAGGGATGCAATGACTTTGTGAATTCCAACTGAGGATAGTAGTTGTAGATATGTTGTAGGCTCAATGATCCCTCAGTGTTCAACCCTCTGAATTGACCTTGATAGGCCACCAAGTAGACCAGGTAAGAAACCATATGGAACTCATGAATCTGGAAATATTCTATTATCTGCTGATGAAGGATGTCACTAATCAGAGTGGCCCAATCATAGTACTCAATCTTCTTCATGATATGGGGTATAACGTAGAACATCCAAGGCAGAAACTTGGTAGCATCTTCTAATCCAGTGACCCTATTGAGAGAGGTGATTATGATAGCAACTTTGTCCTTGAACTCTCCTTGCCCGACGTTCTTAGGCAGAGTCTTTGTCATGTCCCAAAATTGTAACACATGAAAATGCAAATCAATAAATAAATCATAATCACAAAACACATTTTTGAAGAAAATAAATGCGCCCAAGATGAAAGGGGGAAAGTTGAAAATTTTTCTAAGGCATGGAAATCCGCCTCACCCTCCAAAATGCGCCCATCCTCCACCATGGCTAAAATGCGCCCAAGGCAAAGGAGTCAAAGTGGTCAAAGATTGTTCATCCTTCTCCAAGGCCAAAATGCGCCCAAACTGGGCCATGTAAGGACAAAACATGGAAGTTGAAAGGTCACCCAAGGACGTTGGAGAAGTTTCATCCTTCACACACATCAAAATGCGCCCCAGGTTAGAGTTGGATTTGAAAAATTCTCTAAGTGCTATAAATTGAAAGCTGGACATGAAGAATGCACCTGAGCTTGAAGAGACTCAAAATTTGCCTAAGGTGTGGAAAGTGAAAGCTTCATGGGTCAAATGCGCCCCTCTTTGGAGAGTAAACTTAAAAATTTTCTAAGTCATTGAAACTCAAGGCTCCCCCTGTGATTTGCGCCCTTGAAGAGAAAGTCAAGTAGAAAATTTTTTTCTAAGTCTTGGAAAGTGGAATCTCCATATATGATATGAGCCCAGGCAAGTGAAGTGAGATGGAGTTTTGAGAAAAATTCTAAGTCATGGAATTTGATGCTCAAGGGGTTGTTTGCGCCTGGCACATTAAGTCAAGAGATGAAAATTTCTAAGTATCAGTGCATTGAAAGTTGCCCCTATCAGATGCGCCTAGTAACTTGAGATTAATAAAAACATTCTAAAGCGTGGAATTGAAAGCTCAAGCCTCCAAGCGCGCCCTTGAGGTTTGAAGTGACTTGAAAATTTCTAAGTGTATGAAAATGAAAATCCAGACCCCTGAATGCGCCTTAATCAAAAGATGAAGCTGGAAATTTATCTAAGGCAACAACAGTGGAAGTTCCACCTCTTAAATGCGCCCTTGGTTTGGAGAAGAAAATTGAGTTTTTTCTAAGTGTTGAAATCTATTCCACCTCTAGAGAAATACGCCTAAGATGTCTGGTGAAGTGATGAAATTTATCAAGACACGAACAAGATTGCCGGGGATGAGGTCAGATGGTGCCAGCCGCACAAGGTTGATAAAATTCGAGTCAGAGCGACAGGATACCCACAGGGTTGAAGAAATGAAATAAATTTGATGAGAAATCATTTTTCTAAGGTTCAAAATTGAAAAAAAAAATTAAATGAACCCGTTCGTTGGGTACCCATGGATTCGAGGTATTCTGAAGAAAATTTGCTTCTGGGTACTGGACGTTCGTGATGAATGATGGATTTCTAAGTCTTTCAAGCTTCGCCGACACTCTTTCAGTGAAGAATTTAATCAGTGCTCGAATTGTGGATTTTCCTAAGGGAGAATTTTAAATTTTCTAAGGCAAAAATGAATAAAATGAGTTTTCAGAGGGAATTTTCTTCGAACGATGAATCTAAAGGGAGTTGCCTAGATAAGTTTGTTTAAATTCTTCGAGGGTGAATTTTCTAGAGCAGATGATGAAATAAAAAATTCGAATTCAAGTGACAGAGCTCGGGCTGGTGAGGAAAAAAATGATGAAATTAAATTAAATTTTTCGAAAAGGGATTCAAAAACGCCAGTCAAAGTCAAGTTTCTAGAAGAATAATATTCCCGACGACTGGAGACAAGTGTCAGAAGCACCAGAGAGGGAAAATTCGAATTCTTGGAGTGGAGTAGTGGAGTTTAATGGCACTGGCTAAAATTAACTTCTTCCAGAATTCGAATTTTAGCTATAAAATGAGTAAGTTTTTCACTCATTTTCACAACTGGAGAAAGCGAATTTGCTCTGATAGTGAGGCATTGCAGTGAGTTGCTGAGGCCTGAAGGAATTCAAAAGTTGCTAAGTCTGAGTGAGCTTGAAGAAGTTCGAGTTTTGCTGAAGAATTGAGCTTGCTGAAGAGGCGCACTTGAGAGTTGATTAAATTTGTTGCTGAAGTAGAAGGACGCACTTGCAAGTTGCTAAGTATCCAAATCTGCATTTGAAGTACGCCTTGAAGTTGCCAAGTTGAAAGGTACGCCATTGCTGAAATAGAAAAGGTACGGCCTTGATAGCTGAGGTCTGAAATTTGATTTGTTGAGCTTAGTTGAAGTTGCCTGTGGGACGCCTTGGGGTGAAGCAAAGGAACAATTGATAACTTTAAAAGTACGGACTTGCAAGATTGCTGATTGCTGATACAAAGACATAGAAATTAAAATTGCTGATTGCTGATACGAAATAGTTGAAGTTCAATTTGTTGTTTGCTGATTGTGAAGTGAAGTCATCAAAGTCCACTTAGAAATCTGTTCTAAGTGTCGGAATTCGAATTTATTCAAAAGAAGAAGCTGAGGTTTGCAAACACGAGAGTTATTGCAGCTTCTAGAATTCGACTGCAGCCCCTATCATTGCCTTATTTTATTAAATTTAATTGCTGATAAATGTTTTTTATGTTGCAGATGGCTGAAGCGAGGACAACCGGAAAGGACAATGGCGCCTCGAGACAGGCTGTGATCAAGAAGCTCAGCAGGACATTCATGCCAGAGACGAAGTTTATTTCAAAGTTGGGCAAGTTGACAGACACCAATTTGGGCTCCGTCAACTTGGAGACCTTCAAGAACAGGCTGTTCGGAATTGGAAGTCATTGGGCTTCGGTCACTTCGCACAACATCGTCCGAAGTGGACTATATGCAGCTGCTGGTTTTTCGCCAGCTATTCAGTGCTCAGAACTTATAATGGAGTGCTCCAACTGCTACGAGAAAGAGCACCGGTCGATCATGTCACCAAATGGCCAAGTACTTGCCAATCTCACTCCGGCAGCCATTGGTGAAGCTTTCGGGATCCCGGTACATAGAAACATGATCTACAAATCCAGAGAGCGAGCAGAGCGGATGTATGCTTCTGCTTTCGAGAGGTGCATGGATACAATTAACACTCACTGGATGAGCACTCCAAAGCCATCTCGTGCGAAGTTGCCGAAGCAGATCATAGCAGAGGACCTGAAACAGGAATATTGTGATCTCATCATGATGCTGAGCAGGGTTGGTGGTTGCCCACAGTCTTATATTTTTGAGCCTTGGATGTTTTACTACATCAACCTGGTGTTAGAAGGAAAGGATTATGTCAATTGGGTTGAGATGATTAGTGATAATATACATGAGCAGCTCCTGAGCCCAAGTGAGGAGATTGATCCAGCAGTTGAGATGGAAGAATTTTTGAACCGGATCAGTGCTCCTCCACCGAAGAAGAAGGCAAGAAAGTTTTCGAAGATCTCCACTGATGAGGATGGCTCTCGCACCCTTCACGTTGCTGTCCACGAATCGAGTGTGACCGGAATGAAGCAGACTCCGGAAAACTATATGTAGTCACCACTCTGGATTTGGGACGCCCTCTGGTGCTTTCAGTTTGTTGAGGAGTGTGATAACTCCTTCCTTGCCCTCAAGGATAGATTGTTCAAAAAGGAAGGAAAATATAAGAAGTTGAAACGAGAACACAAGGCGTTAGTTGGATATGTTCAGCAGTTGTCTCGTTCTCGAGGGCAGGATGTACCAGTGATAGAGCCTCCGGCGGATATTCCTAGAGAGTCGATCAGCGGCTTAGTAGAGTTGGGGAGGATGGCCACAGGAGAAGCGGAACAAATGGAGTCCAGGAGTTCGTCCTGAGACAGAGAAGTTTATGGAGGACCTTGCCTCGCCTTTCAGCAGTGCCTCTACTATTTTGGCGGATGCGATGGATCATGCTTGGGGCGATGCTTCTATCTATCAGAGTAAGGTGATCCAGCGTCTTGAGGTGTTGAGGCATGTGCCATCGCAGTTGCTGATTGATGGAGGTGTCATTCAGGCGAATGACCGATATGATTTCTCTCGGTGGTATTCTTCGGCTATCACAGGGCGTGGCTTCTTCGATGCAGCACAGGCGGATTCAGCCAGGATACATAAGGCTATGGCCAACATCATAGATGGAGTTCAGAACACCGAGGCCATATTTGCTAGGCGGCTGAGTCCAGATGAGATAAATTTTGATAATTTGAGGGGTTTGCTGGTTCCCTTCTTCGCAGATGTTAAGACCTTGTACAGGATGACTTTGAAAATACTGCTACATTCTCCACTTTGATCCAGAACACGCAGGACTCCTTAGCTGCTTGAGAAAAGTATGCGAGCACGCGAGCATTGATCCGGTGTTAGAGTTTCAGTTGGATTGTGTTCCGCCTATTTCAGTTCATGAGGTTGAGGCCGTACTTAGCAGATTTGTTGAGTTGGCAGTCAGAGAGAAGGCTAATGGGAACACACTACTGGACGAGGATCTTCTAGAAGACTGAGTATGGAGCATTTATTGCATTTGCTATTTTGGGAGTGAGTGGGAATCTTTGATTCATTTAATGTACCACTCCCTATTCTGGCAGTTTTTAGGGTTAGGGCTGAGGTGGCACGATTCTGGCCACTCTATTGATTGTAACCCTAGCCGTCCTTTGGGACTGGGCTAGCTATAAAAGGGGGAGTCCCCCCTCATTTGTAATATATCAGAAGATTGTAGTTAGATAGACATTGGAGTAGTAGACATTGAGAGAGCTAGATAGTGTAGTATTGTAGAGCATTTTGCATAATTTGGAGAAGAGAGAAAGTTTTCCCTTTGAAAACTTTTGAAGAGACTGTTGTGTAACACATTTTATGATAATAGATCTTTTCATTGATGATGAAATTCGTCTTGTCATGGAATGCTAGCAAGATTTCTTCTTCCTTTCGTATCCAAGTAGATTAAATTCATGCAAGTAGCTTACTCCGGTGTGTGGTGTTTTATTGAGATAGCTTCGCTTTATTCCATACCACTAGCGGCTTGTTGATGATAAGTCCGCCTTGTGTGGTCAACTGGACATCATCTTGTGTTTAACTTCGGTTATGGTTTACATACTTATATGCGTTGTTCTGATGGTGTATGTATGTTAAACTATAACTTGAATACCTTTTGCTATCCCCTTTGAAGATTGCACCGATTTTACTGAGGCTGTCCAACGGAGGCTAGGTGAAATCCGGTTGAAGTTTATTGAGACGAAGCCCCACATACCCTGCATTTAGAATAGAGTATAAATTTCTTAGGCCCTTACCCCCTTTACTTTCCGTACTTTCTGATTAGTTTTAGGAAAGAGAGCACATTGCCAAATCACACACGTGAGAATCCCCTTCAAATCATACATTAGCTGCTGACTGCAAGAAATTTGGACAATTGTGTAAGTCCCCTCGTACGAACACAGCAATACACATCAACCAAACTGGGTCTATTCGCACTTAAGGAACCTTGGAGTTGAACATGCGAACTTTCTCACAATCTTAGCGCATGGAAGACTTTGATCAAGAGAGAACGGAGTAGCCCAAACTATTTTGTTCTGCTGTTTGGTATGGTCACAAAAATCACATCAACAGGAACTGGCGCTAGAAGGAGGGCCTTCAAGGATTCTTCGCAGTGAAGCAGTCGTTTTCAAATAAGAAGGGATTTCATTGAAAAGAAATTCATTGGAGAAAGAAATTATCATGATTCAAGATGGTGCTACCGCATAGAGAAATATTTCCCGTGCTGCAACCGAACTTGGGATTCAATGACGACCAAGAAGACATTCTTTCAGGGTTGAACAATCTTGCGTGGAAAACAAAGGAGAGCTACGCCCAGTATATGAGAACGTGCTTCGTGCTAGAAGAGGAAGAAGAAAAGGCCATTGAAATCCAAGTTGCAATCGAAAGAAATTTGCTTGATCAAAGACATCCACTCTCTCCTCTTCCTCGCCGACAGTAATCAACTACATCCTGGATCGCATTAGCTCATTCTCGCCTGATAAGTTGAAAAGAATCCTGAGGTCCACGCCAAGTTCATCCAAAGACTTTGTGGAGTTAGAATTGCCTACTAGAGCGAGAAAGAAGAAAGAAGTCCGTCCGAGTAAAGAAGCTGAGTCAAGTGAAGAAGTGTTTTCAAACGAAGAAGCTCAGTCTAGTGAAGAAAGCGGAGAAGAAATTACAAGTTTGTTCCGAACTCCACCAAGTGCTTCAAGGTTTGATCAACCTAAAGCCATTCAAGTCACTGCACCAGTGTTTGTTCAGCAACCAGTTCAGGTTACCACAACTCCGGTAATTGTATATCAAAGGAGGTATCCAAATCAAGCAATGGCTCAACCAGGAGGCCAACCCGCTCCTAACGGTGCTACTTGGCTAGTCACCAATCCATCTCCTCTAGAGTTTGCAGACTATCATGACATGCCAAAGAATCCGGAACATTTCTGCACCAAGTATCAAGTCCATGATCCGAACCGTTCTGCTGAGGATCACATCAAGATGTTTGAAGATCATTTGCGAAACAGACAAATTGCATACGCAGATGTGGCTTGCAGATTGTTCCCGTATTCCTTGGGGGAAGAAGCTCACTTTTGGTTCATACATTTGCCAGTTGGGTCCATCAGAACATGGGAGCAGATGAAGGAGGCTTTCATTGGAAAGTTTGGTATTCCGATCACCCCAGTGGAGCTCTTCCGCCAATTCACAGAGGTGAGAAGACAAGACAAAGAGCCTATTCATGCCTTCAACAACAGATTCCAAAAGGCTCTCACAAGGTTACGTACTCCGTACATGATTCCCGATGCAAGGGAAAATTACTATGCAGCCTTGGATCCATTGACTGCTATGTTCATGAGGCAAGCTCATCCCATTCCAGCAGACATGAACCAAGTATATGCTAAGGCGGTTGAAGTAAGTCAGAATATGGGCCAAAACATAACTGGGCCTTCTTTGTACACTGGCTTGGTCACCACAAATAATCAGATGCAGACTCTTGCTCCAGCATGGAATCAGCAAGTTCCAGCATTGAATCCACTTCCGCAACCGGTATATCACGTTACACCACCATCTGATCAATTGATTCTCCATCCTGGGGTACCCTTATCCCAAACTCCAGCTACGCAGCCTGTCTATCTCCAGAACACAGTACCTGCAACAAGGACACAAGAGGAGAAAGACGAAATGAAAGAATTAGTAGAACAAATGAAAAGGCTGTCATCTGAGGTAACTCACCTCAGAAATCAAAATAATCAAATGCAATCAATGTTGAAGAGTTATCAGGCACATCCAGGTGCCAATCGAGGATATCACAATAATCCTCAACATCATCAAGATGCCCATCAAGGACATGGACACGACAACAACCATGGGTATCGAAACAATAATCAAGGATATCAGAAGAGGTCCTGGAATACTGGACCTAACAATGGAGGAGTTCCATCACCGCTAGATAATCCGCCACCTCCAGAGAATCGTCCCACGGACAGAGTATTTCTGGCAGAAGCTGCTATGTCAGGATGGTGTCGGCTTCATAACACAAGTCAACACTCAGAATTACAATGCCATGAGTTCCAAGTAGCAGCTGATATCTTTAAAGAAGTAAAAAGCACGGAAGGTACCGAGAATCCTCCGACTACTGGATATGAGATTGTACCAGTGCAAAGATATGACCAGGCACTAATCATAGAAAGTGTCAATCTCATGTCCGAGTATCAAAACTACGCGCCACCGGAAGCTAATTACAGATTCCCACCAGCTTCGGCTAACGGTCCCGTGGAGGCGCCAGATACTCAAGTTTATGAGGAAGCTCAAGTTTATTTAGAGGCTCGGACGTATTCAAAAGTTCAAGGTACTTATTCAGAGGAGCCATATGACCAGGGTAACTACGTTTTCCCACCTCTCGATAATAGCGTGTTGGTAGAAGGAAGTAGAGAGGTGCAAGCATTCCAGACTTCCGGAGGAGCAGCACCCAAGGTGTACCAGAGGACTTATCACCAGAAAGAGCCTCTGACGTCCTCTATTCCTCCGAATAACTTTGCAACCCCGCCAAATCCAAACGCGAGTAACAATCCGAATTTGCCTCGGGATTCTCCGGAGTATAGACAGCAGAATGTGATGCAGAATAGAAATGGACAACAAACTGTCCAGCAACAACCCACTCATGTAATGCAGCGTCCTCAGAAGGACAATTTTCCAAGAGATGATATGAAAAGATTAAGTTCCTACGTGCTAGAAGAAGTGAAGAAGATAAAGGTTAGTCTTCCCTTGTATGAGTTGATGAAAATCTCAGAAGTTAGAGACACAATTTTGGGAAGTCTATATGAGACACCAGTTGCAAAGAGTACACCTCAAGAAGTACCTAGTTCATCAAGGAGTCCTCAAATCAATGCACAGTCACGTCCCGTACAGAGCGCGAATATGGTGGAAGAAGTGTCTTACACGCCGTTCAACGCTTGGGAGGCTCCACAGCAGTCGCAAGGTTTTGTGGGGGTTGTACAAGGATCTTCTAGTGAACCTGAAAAGCCAAGGATTGAGGATAAGAGAAGAGTAAGATTCAATTTGCCCGCAGAACAAAGGCAAGAGCAGACACAGAAGGTCACCCGTAATAATCAAGTTTCACAATGGGATGAAAAGAATGAAAGAAAGAGCATTGTACCCGAGGACAAGAAGAAATCGGTTGTCTTCTATCAGGGGAAGGATGAGCCAGCCCCGTTTTTGGTATCGGTCAGAATCTTTGGAAAGTTATTGCACAATTTTTTGATTGATTCAGGTGCTTCTAGCAACGTCATGCCATTAAAGGTGTGTCAAAGGTTGGGTATAGTCCCGTTGCATACCACGAAGAAGGTGACTCAACTAGACAAGACCGAAGTACCAGTGGTCGGGGAATTAAATAATATTCATATGCAGTTGTCAGCTGATCCCCGAATCCAGAGCTGTATTGACATATCAGTGGTCGACATACCGGATGGGTACGACATGTTACTGAGCCGAGACTGGGCAAGAAAGCTGAATGGGTACATTGCAACAGACTTCTCCCACATGTGGCTTCCATGGAAAGGAGTCCCAAATCAGATCAAGGTTGAGAGTACACCGAGATTGAAGCTGATGATCACAGAATATGGAGAAGATAATGAGATCATGTTCGTACAAACTGATTTAGGCTCGTATAGGCCTGTTAAGCAAGAGGTATTGATGCTACAAAGCTCAAATGAAGGAAAATGTTTTGAAAATGCCACTTCCACCGAAGTGTTGATTGAAAGTGACTCAAGTGATAGTGAAGGTGGAGGAACATTTGAGAACTTCAGGGACTTTGTCCTGAACAGCGTAAAACAAGAGACAGAGTTAGGGAAAGATGCTTCAATTAAGAATTTGCTGCTTCCCAACTGGTGCAGAATACATGAAGCTTTTCATTCAGAAATCACTTGTGCCATGTGCAAAGTGGCCATAGAGCAGGTTGCTAGGCTTGTTCCCCATACCTCCTTGCCTGAAGAACCTCAAGAGATGAATGAAGAAAAGGAGATGTTAATAGAAGAACATCAAAAGATGAATGAAGAAAACAGTGTTGTTATAGAAGAACCTATAGAAGATGACACAACTCAGTCAATGATTAAAGAAAAGACTCCAGAGGTCTGCAATCAAGAAGAGACACGTGTTCAGTCTCCCAATACTCCTGCAGAGAGTCAAGTGTGGACCTTAAGGTTCGATGGATCAAAGTCAAAAAAGGGAAATGGAGCAGGTTTCGAATTGGTTAGCCCGACAGGAGAAGCTTATTTGGGTTCCTATAGGCTCCAGTTTTCGTGCACCAACAACGTTGCTGAGTATGAGTCCTTGATCCACGGATTACTCCTTGCAATTCAGAAGGGAGCCAAGATTGTATATTCCATCGGAGATTCTGACATTGTGGTCCGACAAGTGAGGAAGTAGTTTGCTTGCCACGACAAGAGATTGAACCGCTACCGGAACAGAGTTTGGGACCTGATAGAGAGTTTTGATGCATTCAACATAAAGCAAGTCTACCGATCTAAAAATACCGTTGCAAACTCTTTGGCACAGGCTGCTAGTTCTTTGGAGCCTTTGGCAATGGAGGGATTAAAGAAGTTTACAGTAGAGTTGGTTTCAACACCAGCCATCCCTGATAACATAAAGAACTTCCAGGTGTTCGAAGACGACAAGCAGATTCTGGACTTTCTCACAAACTCAGGAGTGTTTGAGGCACAAATTATTGATGAGGAAGAAATTGAGGAAGCAGAATATGACACAGAAGGAATTTTGAATTTGAAGACCAATGTGATCCAGAGAGGGATGGTTGAATTGGAAAGGCTATTTGATACTGACAGATTGAGTAGAAATCAAAGTACTCAAGGCAATGATTGTGAACCTGTCAATCTAGGAACAAGTGAACAAGTAAAGAACGTTTTTATTGGAAAGGTTTGCACACCTGAAGAGAAAGAAGGCATCTTAAGGGTCATGAAAGAGTTTCCAGAGGTGATAGCCTGGGGATATGAAGACCTCAAAACATATGATACCTCACTGATTACACATACAATACCACTAAAGCCAGGCAGCAAGCCGTTTAGGCAGAGGCAGAGGCCGGTGAATCCATTGCTAGAACCGTTGATTTATCAGGAAGTCAAGAAGCTCCTTTCAGCCAGGATTATTTTTCCAGTGAGGCACTCCACGTGGGTCGCCAATCTCGTGCCTGTCAAAAAGAAGAATGGAGAGATAAGATTATGCGTAGACTTCCGCAATTTGAATAGGGCCTCTGAAAAAGACAACTATCCCTTGCCTTCGCTGGATGAGGTGTTGCAAATAGTGAATGGCTCACAAATGATGTCCTTCTTGGACGGATATTCAGGCTATAACCAAGTGATGGTCGAACATGAGGATAGATTGAAGACAGCGTTCACCACGAAGTGGGGAACATTTGCCTACAGAAGAATGCCTTTTGGCTTAATCAACGCGGGAGCCACTTTCCAGCGAGCAATGGACATCGCTTTTCGAGACCTTGTCGGAAAGTGCATAATAATTTATATGGATGACCTGACGGTGTTCTCAAAGAAAAGAGGGGATCATGTTGAAGATTTGAGAAAGATATTTCAAAGATGCAGAAGATTTGGCGTCTCTCTGAATGCTAAGAAATGTATATTTGGCGTCACCGAAGGTAAATTATTGGGTCACGTTATTTCAGAGAAGGGTATATCAATTGACCCTGAACGTATTGGAGCCATCTCAAGGATTGGTCTGCCAGGCACTCAGAAAGAATTAAGGTCATTCTTCGGAAAGATTAATTTTGTTAGAAAGTTTATAACTGGGTTTGCTGAGATAGTGAGGCCACTGAATGAGATGCTGAAGAAGGATGCAAAGGTAGAGTGGACCCCACAAACAAAGAAGGCTTTTGATGAAATTAAACAAGCTATTGTGGACGCTCCAGTGCTGGTCAGTCCAGACTACACAAAGTCGTTCTATTTGTATTCATTTGCCTCAGAGCACACCTATGCGGCAGTACTAACTCAAAGAACTGAAGAAAAGGATGAGCACCCAATTGCTTTTATGAGCTCACCCTTGAAAGAAGCAGAATTAAGATATCCAAGCATTGAAAAGCAAGCGTATGCTTTAGTGAAGGCCGTCAAGAAATTCAGACATTACATCTTGAGGAGCAAGATCCATGCGATTGTTCCAGACGCCACGGTGAAGATTTTATTGATGCAGAATGAGTTGGGTGAAAGAAGAGGAAAGTGGGTCGCCACTTTGCAAGAGTATGATATTGAGATACAGCCGATGAAGTTAGTCAGAGGACAAGCTTTGGCCCAGACGATCGCAATGGTCGGTCCAGAATTAGTTCAACAAGCGTATGTGTTAGAGGAAGTGTCTCCCGGAGAATGGTACGATGGCACAGTATATTACTTGCTGAATCACAGGTGCCCTCGCCATTTGAATCCAGTCCAGCGGAGAGCATTGAGAATGAGGAGTCAGAGATTTATGCTGCAAGGATCAGTCCTCTACAGGAGAAATTATGAAGGTATCTATTTGAGATGTGTAGGAAAACAAGAAGCAAAACAGTTGATGGAACACTTCCATGAGAAGTTTGGAACCGGACACGGAGGAAGTCTAGCCACAGCTCATCAAATCCTGAGGGCTGGTTATTATTGGCCCACGCTTTTTAAAGATACATATGAACACGTTAAGGCTTGTCACATATGTCAGACGGCAGCTAATAGAGGAAGGCATCCCGCTATGCCTTTGCAACCAGTGATTGAAGTGAGACCATTCGCGAAGTGGGGATTAGATTTTATTGGTATGATCAATCCACCGTCATCAGGACAACACAGATACATTTTGACAGCGACAGACTACTGCACCAAATGGACAGAAGCGCAGGCTTTGAAGCAGTGCACGTCAGATGTAGTCATCAGATTCCTTGAAGAGAACATTGTGACCAGATTCGGATGCCCTCATGTCCTGGTCAGTGACAACGGTTCAGCTTTCTCATCGCTGAAGTTTTCCAATTGGGCTTTTGAGTATGGAATTACATTGAGGTTTTCCTCCAATTACTATCCGCAGGGGAATGGACTAGCAGAGTCCACAAACAAGAACTTATTGAATGCCATTAAGAAGTTACTGGATAAAAATCCGAAAGATTGGCACACACAGTTGAGGTTTGCTCTTTGGGCAGACAGGATAAGAACAAAGAGTTCCTTGGGAACGTCTCCCTACCACCAGGTTTACGGACAAGATCCAGTGTTTCCGGTACAATTGAGGATCCCAACTCTCCAATTCATTCAAGAGTACCTTGAAGGAGAGGATCAGGTTCAAACAAGATTGTCCCAGTTGATGCATCTAGAAGAGAAGAGAGATGAAGCTCTTGAGAATCTAACGAAACACCAAGCTATAGTAAAGAGATGGTTTGATAAACAGGCAAAGATCAAGTCGTTCAGGATTTCTGACTTGGTTTTATATTGGGACAAGGCCCATGAGAAGAAGGGTGATCACGATAAGTTTGACAAGTTATGGTTAGGTCCATATCAGATTTCCGAAATCCTTGGGGATAATGCATTCAGGTTGCGTACATTGACAGGGGAGGATGTCCCGTTGCCCGTCAACGGACAATTCCTCAAGCATTATTTCCAGTCCTAGGTTCTCTCCGAGAGCCTGCTTTGTAACATAGTTAGATTAGGGTTTGCTTTCCCGTTTGTTGCTTTCCGTTTGCTTTTCCTGTCTTCCTTTGTTTTGGTTTTGGTTTGTTTCCCTTTGGGTTTTTGGTTTGGTGTTCCCATCCCTTGAGTTGTCCGCTCAAGTGGTTTTGGTTTGGAATGGGCAAGGATTTAGGGTTTTCCCGTTGCGATGAGGTGATGATGTTTTAACTCTTCACAACGTGGTTCTTCCACTGGAATTTGCATAATTTTTTTTGAAAAGGATTAAGGTTGTTTTCCTCTTGTCCTCATCCAGTTAGAGATTGAACTCGTCTCGGGAGGCTAACCCGTTATTGTATCTCAACACACGAGTCTAAAGACCTTAAAAATCTTACCTATCTCCACTCTGAGTCATTTTGGTTTCCTGGGAAAGGTCTTGGCAGGTGAAAATTTTACATCTTGCTTCAGCGCCACTGTAATTCTCAAACCCATTGGAGGCTTCATTGCCTGCCAGCCAATTAAGGAATTGACGGAGAAATCAAACGAAGAAAAGAGAATGTGCTTAAAAGAAAAATCTGAAAAGAAAAGAAAAATGAGAAATGAAATGAAAGAAATATCATGAAATATTGGTTTTGGGAACATACGAGTAACTCCATCGGGGCTATGGACGCCCAGCCGGCAGTGGAGCAATATTCGTGAGAATTGTAGCGACAACCTCGTCAGGGCTATGGACGCCTGACTGGCAGCGAGGCAATGTCCAGGATGCTTTTGAAGTTAAGACATTTATATAACCTGCTACGACCGACTCCGGAAATCGACATGGTTTAGAAATGGAACGAATGCACACACTCACAGGGTTTTAGATGAAAGCGTTTTGATCCAATATCGGATTCTTCTCCCCTTTTGAGTAAGTGTCCTTTTGTATGATGGTTTGAGGAAGACTAATCTGAGTTCAATTCTTAAAGTGTTTTTCAACACTTTCCCGTGGAGTCGCCAGATGTTGTGACCTTTTCACACATCGCCCCATTCAAGATGGGGACCCCCTAAATTTTGCTCCGTTCCGGTCTTTTGGCTTGGGTTTTTCCTCGCTCTCTCGCTCCGTCTCTTTTCTGGTGTCTGTCTTTCGAGGGGTTGTGTCCGTCATTGAGCTTAAACGCAAAATATTGGCCAAGTCTGAAATTAGGGTTTCGTCGTTCCTGGTCAATTCAAGGTCAAGTAAAGTGAGAAAAATTAAAATTTGAACTTAACATTGTTGTCAGCAGGCATCCAGCGGGCTTTCAGCCAAATTTCATCAAATTCCGAGGTACTTACTATTTTTAGTAAGTCGCAATTGTATGCATTCGCTATTTTGAGATTCCGATCATCATGGCATTCAGAGTACATCGACTGCTTGCATGCCAAATTTGAGCAAAAACAGACAACTTACTATTTTTAGCAGTCCGGCTTCCAGGGCAAATTTCAGGGTCCAGATGCAGAAATTTTCTTTGCATGTCCGGATATTCCTTCCGGTTTTTCGAGACCTATGGTATAACATGCAAGTCGAGATGACCACTTTCAGGATTCACCTTCCGAGGCTATTTTAGGGTTTGCATGTCGTTTTTGCATGTCTGCATCTGGTTTTTCGAGACTCCACGTGATGGTGTGACATGCAAAACAAGGATTCTCACCAAGAAGGAACTTGCTATTTTAGCGGTATGCCCGACAAGCCTTCCCGCCAGCCGATTCACGAAGGATCGCAGCTGCCACGTAAACGAGCAAACAGATCTTTGATACGCGATGCAATACGATTAGGGTTTGAGAGCCTAAAATAGGCATCAAAAGTCAAAATCTTCAATCCGTAAACCACCGACGTTCTCGTGCTATCTCACGGTGAAATTTCAGGTCAAACGAGCACTTACTATTTATAGTAAGTCAAATTGAAACATGCTAAAAATAGTAAATCAGCTTGCATGCATCTGTCGGCAGAAGGTCAATGAGGTGAGGGTCATTCAAATTTCAACTCGATCGAGCTTGGGAGCTATCAAAAACAAGAGCTTACTATTTATAGTAAGCCACCTTCAGAAACAGGCTATAAATAGCAGGGTGACTAAAAGTGGCAATGCTGACAGGTTGATAAGGTTATGAAGAAGCTATGTTTAAAATTTCAGGCCATTCCGAGCTTCAGAGGCGCGAATTCAGAGAACTTACTATAAATAGCAGGGAACGTAAGCTGGCGAGGATGATAAAAATTCTAAGCCTCGAGTCTTGTCCAGCAGGCATAGGAAAATGCCCCATCTCAGCTATGGGCGTAGAAATTTTTTGAAAATGTGAGTTCATCCTGCTCAGAGGTCAAAATGCGCCCAAGGCACCAGAAGTCAAAGAAAGTCAACGAAATTTCATCCTGCTCAGGGGTCCAAATGCGCCCAAGATGAAAGGGGGAAAGTTGAAAATTTTTCTAAGGCATGGAAATCCGCCTCACCCTCCAAAATGCGCCCATCCTCCACCATGGCTAAAATGCGCCCAAGGCAAAGGAGTCAAAGTGGTCAAAGATTGTTCATCCTTCTCCAAGGCCAAAATGCGCCCAAACTGGGCCATGTAAGGACAAAACATGGAAGTTGAAAGGTCACCCAAGGACGTTGGAGAAGTTTCATCCTTCACACACATCAAAATGCGCCCCAGGTTAGAGTTGGATTTGAAAAATTCTCTAAGTGCTATAAATTGAAAGCTGGACATGAAGAATGCACCTGAGCTTGAACAGAATCAAAATTTGCCTAAGGTGTGGAAAGTGAAAGCTTCATGGGTCAAATGCGCCCCTCTTTGGAGAGTAAACTTAAAAATTTTCTAAGTCATTGAAACTCAAGGCTCCCCCTGTGATTTGCGCCCTTGAAGAGAAAGTCAAGTAGAAAATTTTTTTCTAAGTCTTGGAAAGTGGAATCTCCATATATGATATGAGCCCAGGCAAGTGAAGTGAGATGGAGTTTTGAGAAAAATTCTAAGTCATGGAATTTGATGCTCAAGGGGTTGTTTGCGCCTGGCACATTAAGTCAAGAGATGAAAATTTCTAAGTATCAGTGCATTGAAAGTTGCCCCTATCAGATGCGCCTAGTAACTTGAGATTAATAAAAACATTCTAAAGCGTGGAATTGAAAGCTCAAGCCTCCAAGCGCGCCCTTGAGGTTTGAAGTGACTTGAAAATTTCTAAGTGTATGAAAATGAAAATCCAGACCCCTGAATGCGCCTTAATCAAAAGATGAAGCTGGAAATTTATCTAAGGCAACAACAGTGGAAGTTCCACCTCTTAAATGCGCCCTTGGTTTGGAGAAGAAAATTGAGTTTTTTCTAAGTGTTGAAATCTATTCCACCTCTAGAGAAATACGCCTAAGATGTCTGGTGAAGTGATGAAATTTATCAAGACACGAACAAGATTGCCGGGGATGAGGTCAGATGGTGCCAGCCGCACAAGGTTGATAAAATTCGAGTCAGAGCGACAGGATACCCACAGGGTTGAAGAAATGAAATAAATTTGATGAGAAATCATTTTTCTAAGGTTCAAAATTGAAAAAAAAAATTAAATGAACCCGTTCGTTGGGTACCCATGGATTCGAGGTATTCTGAAGAAAATTTGCTTCTGGGTACTGGACGTTCGTGATGAATGATGGATTTCTAAGTCTTTCAAGCTTCGCCGACACTCTTTCAGTGAAGAATTTAATCAGTGCTCGAATTGTGGATTTTCCTAAGGGAGAATTTTAAATTTTCTAAGGCAAAAATGAATAAAATGAGTTTTCAGAGGGAATTTTCTTCGAACGATGAATCTAAAGGGAGTTGCCTAGATAAGTTTGTTTAAATTCTTCGAGGGTGAATTTTCTAGAGCAGATGATGAAATAAAAAATTCGAATTCAAGTGACAGAGCTCGGGCTGGTGAGGAAAAAAATGATGAAATTAAATTAAATTTTTCGAAAAGGGATTCAAAAACGCCAGTCAAAGTCAAGTTTCTAGAAGAATAATATTCCCGACGACTGGAGACAAGTGTCAGAAGCACCAGAGAGGGAAAATTCGAATTCTTGGAGTGGAGTAGTGGAGTTTAATGGCACTGGCTAAAATTAACTTCTTCCAGAATTCGAATTTTAGCTATAAAATGAGTAAGTTTTTCACTCATTTTCACAACTGGAGAAAGCGAATTTGCTCTGATAGTGAGGCATTGCAGTGAGTTGCTGAGGCCTGAAGGAATTCAAAAGTTGCTAAGTCTGAGTGAGCTTGAAGAAGTTCGAGTTTTGCTGAAGAATTGAGCTTGCTGAAGAGGCGCACTTGAGAGTTGATTAAATTTGTTGCTGAAGTAGAAGGACGCACTTGCAAGTTGCTAAGTATCCAAATCTGCATTTGAAGTACGCCTTGAAGTTGCCAAGTTGAAAGGTACGCCATTGCTGAAATAGAAAAGGTACGGCCTTGATAGCTGAGGTCTGAAATTTGATTTGTTGAGCTTAGTTGAAGTTGCCTGTGGGACGCCTTGGGGTGAAGCAAAGGAACAATTGATAACTTTAAAAGTACGGACTTGCAAGATTGCTGATTGCTGATACAAAGACATAGAAATTAAAATTGCTGATTGCTGATACGAAATAGTTGAAGTTCAATTTGTTGTTTGCTGATTGTGAAGTGAAGTCATCAAAGTCCACTTAGAAATCTGTTCTAAGTGTCGGAATTCGAATTTATTCAAAAGAAGAAGCTGAGGTTTGCAAACACGAGAGTTATTGCAGCTTCTAGAATTCGACTGCAGCCCCTATCATTGCCTTATTTTATTAAATTTAATTGCTGATAAATGTTTTTTATGTTGCAGATGGCTGAAGCGAGGACAACCGGAAAGGACAATGGCGCCTCGAGACAGGCTGTGATCAAGAAGCTCAGCAGGACATTCATGCCAGAGACGAAGTTTATTTCAAAGTTGGGCAAGTTGACAGACACCAATTTGGGCTCCGTCAACTTGGAGACCTTCAAGAACAGGCTGTTCGGAATTGGAAGTCATTGGGCTTCGGTCACTTCGCACAACATCGTCCGAAGTGGACTATATGCAGCTGCTGGTTTTTCGCCAGCTATTCAGTGCTCAGAACTTATAATGGAGTGCTCCAACTGCTACGAGAAAGAGCACCGGTCGATCATGTCACCAAATGGCCAAGTACTTGCCAATCTCACTCCGGCAGCCATTGGTGAAGCTTTCGGGATCCCGGTACATAGAAACATGATCTACAAATCCAGAGAGCGAGCAGAGCGGATGTATGCTTCTGCTTTCGAGAGGTGCATGGATACAATTAACACTCACTGGATGAGCACTCCAAAGCCATCTCGTGCGAAGTTGCCGAAGCAGATCATAGCAGAGGACCTGAAACAGGAATATTGTGATCTCATCATGATGCTGAGCAGGGTTGGTGGTTGCCCACAGTCTTATATTTTTGAGCCTTGGATGTTTTACTACATCAACCTGGTGTTAGAAGGAAAGGATTATGTCAATTGGGTTGAGATGATTAGTGATAATATACATGAGCAGCTCCTGAGCCCAAGTGAGGAGATTGATCCAGCAGTTGAGATGGAAGAATTTTTGAACCGGATCAGTGCTCCTCCACCGAAGAAGAAGGCAAGAAAGTTTTCGAAGATCTCCACTGATGAGGATGGCTCTCGCACCCTTCACGTTGCTGTCCCACGAATCGAGTGTGACCGGAATGAAGCAGCTCCGGAAAACTATGTGGTCACCACTCTGGATTTGGGACGCCCTCTGGTGCTCAGATTGTTGAGGAGTGTGATAACTCCTTCCTTGCCCTCAAGGATAGATTGTTCAAAAAGGAAGGAAAATATAAGAAGTTGAAACGAGAACACAAGGCGTTAGTTGGATATGTTCAGCAGTTGTCTCGTTCTCGAGAAGAGATGTACAGTGATAGAGCCCAGATATTCCTAGAGAGTCGATCGGCTTAGTAGAATTGGGGAGGATGGCACAGGAGGCGCATAAATGGGTCACAGGAGTTCTGCTGAGACAGAAGTTTATGGAGGACCTTGCCTCGCCTTTCAGCAGCCTCTACTATTTTGGCACGGATGGATGCAGTGGATCATGCTTGGGGCGATGCCTCTATCTATCAGAGTAAGGTGATCCAGCGTCTTGAGGTGTTGAGGCATGTGCCATCGCAGTTGCTGATTGATGGAGGTGTCATTCAGGCGAATGACCGATATGATTTCTCTCGGTGGTATTCTTCGGCTATCACAGGGCATGGCTTCTTCGATGCAGCACAGGCGGATTCAGCCAGGATACATAAGGCTATGGCCAACATCATAGATGGAGTTCAGAACACCTTCGAGGCCATATTTGCTAGGCGGCTGAGTCCAGATGAGATAAATTTTGATAATTTGAGGGGTTTGCTGGTTCCCTTCTTCGCAGATGTTAAGACCTTCGTACAGGATGACTTTGAAATACGGCTATGTTCTCCACTTTGATCCGAACACGCAGGACTCCTTAGGCTTGGAGAAAATCTTGTACGAGGCACGAGCATTCATCCACGGTGTTGGAGTTTCAGTTGGATTGTGTTCCGCCTATTTCAGTTCATGAGGTTGAGGCCGTACTTAGCAGATTTGTTGAGTTGGCAGTCAGAGAGAAGGCCAATGGGAACACACTACTGGACGAAGATCTTCTAGAAGACTGAGTATGGAGCATTTATTGCATTTGCTATTTTTGGGAGTGAGTGGGAATCTTTGATTCATTTAATGTACCACTCCCTATTCTGGCAGTTTTTAGGGTTAGGGCTGAGGTGGCACGATTCTGGCCACTCTATTGATTGTAACCCTAGCCGTCCTTTGGGACTGGGCTAGCTATAAAAGGGGGAGTCCCCCTCATTTGTAATATATCAGAAGATTGTAGTTAGATAGACATTGGAGTAGTAGACATTGAGAGAGCTAGATAGTGTAGTATTGTAGAGCATTTTGCATAATTTGGAGAAGAGAGAAAGTTTTCCCTTTGAAAACTTTTGAAGAGACTGTTGTGTAACACATTTTATGATAATAGATCTTTTCATTGATGATGAAATTCGTCTTGTCATGGAATGCTAGCAAGATTTCTTCTTCCTTTCGTATCCAAGTAGATTAAATTCATGCAAGTAGCTTACTCCGGTGTGTGGTGTTTTATTGAGATAGCTTCGCTTTATTCCATACCACTAGCGGCTTGTTGATGATAAGTCCGCCTTGTGTGGTCAACTGGACATCATCTTGTGTTTAACTTCGGTTATGGTTTACATACTTATATGCGTTGTTCTGATGGTGTATGTATGTTAAACTATAACTTGAATACCTTTTGCTATCCCCTTTGAAGATTGCACCGATTTTACTGAGGCTGTCCAACGGAGGCTAGGTGAAATCCGGTTGAAGTTTATTGAGACGAAGCCCCACATACCCTGCATTTAGAATAGAGTATAAATTTCTTAGGCCCTTACCCCCTTTACTTTCCGTACTTTCTGATTAGTTTTAGGAAAGAGAGCACATTGCCAAATCACACACGTGAGAATCCCCTTCAAATCATACATTAGCTGCTGACTGCAAGAAATCTGGACAATTGTGTAAGTCCCCTCGTACGAACACAGCAATACACATCAACCAAACTGGGTCTATTCGCACTTAAGGAACCTTGGAGTTGAACATGCGAACTTTCTCGCAATCTTAGCGCATGGAAGACTTTGATCAAGAGAGAACGGAGTAGCCCAAACTATTTTGTTCTGCTGTTTGGTATGGTCACAAAAATCACATCAACAAGTCCTTCGTGAAGATAGTTTTCTTGAGCCAGAGTTGAATAAAATCAAGGTTGTCAGAGCCCCAGGTAGTGAAATGGATTTCTCAAAGATGAGGTTTGTCTAAGGCATGAACTTGAACACGAAGTTGGCGATGAACGCTTGTAGATCAAAGCATGAAAATCAGGTAAGTGAGCTAGGTTTATATCATGAAGTATTCTAATACCCCTCTCCTTGCTTGTTTTGCAGGAGAAATGTTGAGGCCAGAGCACGATGACTTGAAGTGGAAGCACGATGAAGATGAGTTTCAATCTCGAAGGAGAAAAAGTTGCAAGAAAGTGGCTAAGTGTTGAGACTTAGTATAACTCAAAGTGACGAAGATGAAGGCCCTCAAGTGGAAGAAATCAAAGAACAACGCCAAGAAAGAAGATCGAGAACAGTGTGAACGCGTCTACAAATGGAATCTTCTAGAAGGATGATGGTGGACATTATGGCGCATTTATTACCCCACTCTCCTCTGTGGCGGTGTTTAGGGCAATATTATTTAGGGCTGAGGTGGCACGATTCTGGCCACTCTATTGATTGTAACCCTAGCCGTCTTTTGGGACTTGGCTATATATAAAGGGGGAGTCCCCCTCATTTGTATATATCGAAGATTGTAGTTAGAGTAGACATTGGAATAGTAGACATTGGGAGAGCATTAGCTAGTGTAGTATTGTAGAGCATTTTGCATAATTTGGAGAAGAGAGAAAGTTTTCCCTTTGAAAACTTTTGAGGAGATTGTCGTAACACATTTTATGATAATAGATCTTTTCATTGATGATGGAATTTCGTCTTGTCATGAAATGCTAGCAAGGTTTCTTCTTCCTTTCGTATCCAAGTAGCTTAATTCATGCAAGTAGCTTACTTTGGTGTGTGGTGTTTTATTGAGATAGCTTCGCTTTATTCCATACCACTAGCGGCTTGTTGATGATAAGTTCGCCTTGTGTGGTCAACTGGACATTACCTTGAGTTTAACTTCGGTTGTGGTTTACATGCTTATATGCGTCGTTCTGATGGTGTATGTATGTTAAGTCATAATTTGAACATCTTTTGCTATTTCCCTTGAAGATTGCACCGATTTTACTGAAGCTGTCCGACGGAGGCTAGGTGAAATCTGGTTGAAGTCTATTGAAATGAAGCTCCACATATCCTGCATTTAGAATAGAACATAAACTTCTTAGGCCCTACACCCTTTTAAAATTCAGTTCATTTCCGGTTAGAAGTAGGAAACTTGCGCTCACCTGCCAAATCATTTGAATCACACGAAAACCCTTAGTCTACTGTTTGTTGTTAGCCGCCGAACAATTGTGTAAGTCCCCTTGAAAATACCAGCAATATCACATCGAGCCAAACTGAGCCTATTCGCACTTAAGGAACCTTGGAGTTGAAAGCATGATCTTACTCGCAATCTTAGCATGCTGAATACTTTGTTCAAGAGAGGATAGGGAAGCCGTTGGCAACTTTATTCTGTGTTGGTGCGGTCTCAAAAACCACGTCAACACAGCCATATCTCCTATGTCCCCTATTGACAGTGATGTTGATTCCTTCTCCACAGTATTTGTTTCTTCTATTCCACCTCCACAGGTTAGTCATCAGTCCTCATCAATAATGAATACACCCATAAGAAGCTTGCCCAATAACTTGGAGAATATTTTTGATGCAAATCCAATCTTTCCAGTCATGTCAGAAATAACTCTCCCAGAGATAGATACATCTGTAGCGAGCTTTGATTGTTTCATGGCTGATCCTAGTCGTAATTTGTCTTATGAACAAAACATAGTTGCTGTACAAACTGAGGCACCGTCTAGAATTTCAGTTGTAACACAAATTGAGACTGCGGTTGCCATTTCAGATGTGACAACCTTGGATCTTCCTCCATGGTTGAATTCAATTGCTCCCAAAAGAAGAAACAAGCAGTGTCTCCTGATGTTTTTGATTTCCAAAAATTGAACAAATCAAAACCAATGATTGCAAAGAAAGCAAAAACAATCTCGCAAGTATTTATTGACAGCAATAAAATGAAATATGCTGAAATTGCAGAACCTCTTGTTGAAAAACCACATGAAGAGATGCAAGTATCTGATTACAGATTCATTAGGGTGGAATTGGGCAAGCAGACTCATGCTAATATGATGCAAGATGCTCAGAGTTCAGTAACAATTTTGGCACAAAGCTATAATGAACTTCTAGCCAAAAAGGAAAAGCTCAAAGAGGATAATGATCAGCTAGTTTCAGTTATTCGAAGAATTACTGGATCATCAGAAGCAGTTGATTCTCTATCTTCAATCACTCCTAATGAATGAGTTAGACAATTAGAGAAAATTGCACAGAAAGCCAAAGCAATTGATTCATGGGTAACACAGCTAATTAATCAAAGCATTCCAGTGATTGATAAGACATTGCAAGTTCTAAATAATGTCAGAATAGCAAAGATAAAATTGAATCAAACTTTGGAAGCTTTCAAGCAAAGTTTGGAATCGCTTGAAAAGGATTTAAAATCTGGCATGAGATAGATCAAATCAAGTTACAAATTCTATGCAGCAACTCAATCCTACCAAATTGAGAGAAATACATAGAATTTGAAGAACTTATGACAAATAAGTCATTAGTTATTCAAGATCTTATCAAAGATATCCAGGCATTAGAAATGAGTGATGAAGTTCAGCAGGATATTCTTTCAAGTTTTGAGAAAATCCCTTGCACAGTTTTGAATCATGAAGGTGAATTACTTGCAGCTGATATAGTTACTACAGAAATGGCAGTAAATCTTCGTCAACAATTGGAATCAGAGCAATTTACCATGGATTCGATCCACAAATTTGTTAATCATCAGATAATCCTTGATAAAATGCAAACCGTTTATGAAGAACATAGACTTGCAACAATAAGATATTTTGATGTAATTTTGAAGACTGTTGCAGTTGCCAAGAACACACTAGGTCCTGATCCGAATGAATTGCAGACGATCATCAGCAAATTCTTATTTTTCAAAGATAGGAATGAGACAAATTAAAATATTAGGTTGTTTTATGTATTTTACTTTTGACAAAATATATGTAAAAACAAGTTTTGCAATTGCAAGTGTTCTTTCCTTGCAGTTTTGGAAAATGTAATTACATGTAAGTTCTTGCAAAACAAATCACAATTTGGATTGTAATTTTGAATAAGTCAATTGCAATTAGTTATCGGTTGAGAGATTTTCTCAAGTTTGTTGAGATCCTCCCACCTTTTTCTCCAGACCTCCCTCCTATAAATACTTGAGGGGGTCTATTGTAATTTTTTATCTTTTTAGCAAGCAAGAAAACTCTGCAGAATTTTGTACTCATAAAGTCTTTGAGCTTTATAGTTGATAATTGTGAATTTTCAAGTAATATCAAGAAGTTGGAATTTCAGACTTTGAGCTGAATTATCATTTTGCATCCTTCATGTTCTTATGTCATTTTGGAGCATTATTTTGTGACTGCTTGAGAATTGTGGAATATTACTGAGGAGAGATTCAATTTAAATATCTGTAGTCTTTGTGCTGTAAATGTTGAAAGTTGGATTTGTAGTTAGTATTAGAAATTGAGAAGAATTGTGAGACTTTGTGCTCGTAGTAGTTCTCATTTAGAGTAATTAAAAGATACATCGTAGTTACAGACTTTGTGCTGTTTTATGTTGTATATTTTCATTAAGTAATCATTCTGAGAAGGGTAGATAGGATCTCATTCTTCAAGACTTTGTGCTTATTGGTTGTTTTCCCGTCCCGGAGGAAGTAATGGAAGTCTTTGCACTTTCAGGAAACTTTATTTTCTCTTTCTTGATTCCACTCCATAGCTGCTGTAATAAGTTTTATCAACATATACTGTTTCTTTTCTATGAAGAGAGAAGAACATAATCTTTCCTGAAATAAGAGGAACGATTGCTATCCTATCCATTTAGTTTTGTTTAGTTAAAGGGGGAGCCTTCCCTTAATTAGGAGAGTTTAATCTCACGTGTTGTGGTTGAAATCACAATTTTGTATATTTTCACAAGAATACAAAATTTCCAACCAACAAACGTCAAAAGAAGATCATTTTGAGCGCAAACAAGGGGGTAAGCTTCAAATTTTAAACCACTTAATATTTTCCATCTTGCATCAAAGGGGACCCACTTCATACATTGTATGCCTTGCGTGTATTCTAGACGTATTTTTCCCTTTCCCTTTTGCATGCATTTACTTTGATTTTGTCTTTGTATGCATCTTTAGGCGCATATGGGTGTGCCTACTTCAAATTTGCCACTCTTGAAAAAAATTCTAAGTCTTCAAGCAAGTCAAAGGTGCAAATAGAAGGTTGTTCTTTAAGTTTCCACACTTAGCATTTTTCAATTGCCTCTTTCCTCTCAAGGCACATTTAGGAGGTTGTATTCTCAATTTTATTCAGTTAGAAACTTTTCTAACCCATTTCCAGGCAGAGGCGCATATGGGTGTGCCTACTTCAAATTTGTGGTGCCTTAGAAAATTCTCAAGTTTTTTCTTCAAAGTTGGGTGTATTTATATCATATGCTTCCATTTCGTTTGCCTTAGTCAAGATTTTTTATTTCAACTTCCTCTTGGTGCATCTGGATGTGCTTACTTTCACTTTGAAACACTTAGAAGAAATTTTTAATTCAACTCTAGCCTGGGGCGCATATAAGATCCTGTGCTTCCAAAAAGTATTCACTCTTTTCACTCTTTTTGAAGGCGCATCTGGAGTATTAGGCTTCAAATTTCGAATGCTTTAGATTAATTCTTAATCTCCTCCTTCAAGGCGTGGCTGGAGGGATGAAGTTCGAATTTGAATACTTAGCAATTTTTAAGCCCTTTTGCCCTAGGCACAAATCCACCTCAGAGCTCTCACTTTGAGTACTTAGATTATATTCATTTTCTTTACTCTTCAGGGCGCAAACTCATGGGTGAGCTTCCACTTGGGGGCGCATTTGAGAGGGGTAGCTTTCACTTTGAATAGTTTGATCACTTTCAAGCTCCATGGTGCATATAAGACCTCCCAATCTAGGCGCATTTCACCCCTCCACTTCAAGTTCCAACACTTAGTGAAATTTATCAACCCATCCTCCTCAAGGCTAGGCGCATATGGGGTGCTAAGTTTCAAATTTTGAACATTTGAACATTTTTCAATTCTTGCTAGAAGTCAATGCACAAGTCAAGGGTCAAGCTCTCACTTTCCTAACACCTTAACATTTTAGAAGCCCCTCTTTAAGTTTGGGCACATATCATACCATGGGCTTTCACTTTTAACGCCTTAGCCAAAATTTCACTCTCTTGCCATGACCTTGGGTGCATATAGCATGTTAAACTTTCAATCTTCATGACTTAGAATATTTCAAGGCTTTTCTTCTTCCAAGGGCGCATTCAAGGTAGGGAACTTCAAGTTTTTAATACTTAGAGAATTTTCACCTTCATCTTCTCTTCAAAGGTGCATTTGACCCCATGTACTTTCATTTTGTTGAACACTTAGAAAATTTTGTGTCACCTTCAGGCCTTTAAGGCGCATTTGACATGGGGAGCCTTGATTTCTCATAACTTAGAATACTTTCAAATCTTTCTCCAAGTTAGGGGCATCTGGGGTGGGCAACTTCAAGTTTAAGACACTTAGGCGAATTCTCATGTTCTCTTCAAGCTTCAAGGGCGCAATTGAGAGGTTGAACTTCAAATGTGCAACACTTAGAAACATTTTTTAGTCACCTAGATATGCTTCGAACAACATGCCAATAATCTTCTACTCACATCTATCTTCTACAATTACCTCAATCCTCTCACAAACTCCTTTATTAGGCTATTGGAGCTTCCTCTAGTGAATAAAACAAGGGCAGAAATCACCAATCTGCAGTTCCAGACTTAGCACGACTCCTTGAGACTCTCACACCATCTATACAAGCTTGTTCCACTTCAAAAGTCCACGTTATGCATGTGGCTAACACCTTGCTAACATGCCTTCCCACACTTCTTTTGAGACCCGTGACCTCCCCTTTAAACACCATATAATATATTATGACCAGTAGATAAAATATTCCATTTAGCATGAATACTCTTAATGTTGAAACCCAAGTAATATGTTGTAGTTTCCTTGAACGAGGTGACTGGATGAGTAGGCAATCTTTCAAGGATTTCAGCCCAAAACAATCTTAGTCAATAATTTATTATTCTCTTGCAAACTTCCAATAAATTATTTTTCTATAAACAAACCCCCTAAACACATAACCAATTCTTATCCTTCAAATATTAGGCCCAAGCATGAATCCTATTTGAATCCATCGTCAAATTGACTAGGAAGAAATCACTTCTTCAAAGCCAAATATCATTAGGGTTTCCGTCTTAGGGTTTGAGATGAACAAAATGTTCAACTTCACAATGAGAATATGAAAAATGACTAAAGATATGAAATTCTTTTTTTGCAACGTTTTACTATCCATCCTTAGAACTTTTGAGAAGTTCATAATTTAAATTTCACTTTTAAAATAAATAATCCTCTTTTCTCCTCATAAAGTGACTTTATATTATTTCATTTTTTGGTCCCACTTAAGTCACTTTATATTATTAAAAAACATAATCAATTAAATACAATTTGCTCATAAATCAAACAACTTTATTTAATTAATTAATTTATTCCATTTTCAAAATCCTGAATTAGCCTTCAAGAATGAAATAGGCTAAAGGATCCTCAAACTCCTAGGTCGAAGGAGACATTATACTTTGGGAACTCTTCTGACAATAACTTTTCCTTTCTCTAGCTAATACTTCTTTAGAATCTTCTCACAACTGATAATTTCCCCTTCAAAATACTACCTAGAGGAATCAATTGTTATGCCAACATATTTTTCATAATTAGCAATCTCTAATATCTCATCTATACATTGGCATTAAGTTCTACCTGATATAAGTAGTTACTAATTTCTCAAGTAGATCTAGGTTGTACAATTGTGCACAACCCATGACCAACTCAAGAGACTATACTAAAACAAGAAATGCACCAATTTCTATGACTCAACTACCAATAGTACATTTGCTCATGCCTGGTCTTTTAACTACATAATTCATCCCTATGGAAAATTCATCCAAGGTTCATCCAAGCTCACATGACTTGGGTAAACCCACAGTAGTGAGTCCCAAACTTGGGACATGATATTTCTCAATTCGGATGGATGTGAAAAGTAAGAAAAACACCTTCACTCGAATGTATTTCTTCAAACAAAGGTACCTTCATCCAAAGGTGAGTCAAAAATCACATTTATTCAAAGGTGAACCTTTGTTCAAAGGTGTAAAATGTAAAAAAACCTTCAAACGAAGGTAATTTAGAAAGGGACCTTTGATCGAAGGTCCTTTTTTTCTATTTTTGGAAATTACCTTTGTTCAAACTTTTCTTTTTAAATTTCGTGGAAATGGCATACCTTCAAATGAAAGTCCTTGAATACTTTCAAACAAAGGCCCTAAAAGTTACTATTAACCTTAGGCCTTAGATTTTTCTCAAAATTTTATGTTTCCAACCTTGGCTTGAACTAGCAAATGGAATGAATATGACAAGATAATTTGCAATACTGTAGCACTCAAAATAAGCTTTCCAACAAGTATTATTTTGAATATATTTATAATTTTATTTTGATTATTATATTTATTTTCTACTTTTTAGTGAACATAATTTTTTCAACAATTGTCAAAGTCTTTTTTCCGCACACATGGAAAAATAGCAAAATAGATTTTTTTTAAATTAAAAAATATTTGCGCACTAATTATTGGTGATCTTATTTCAACCAAAAAAAAAAGTTAATTTGGATGTATAGAAAAAAAAATTATGCATTACAGAAGTAACCTATGTTTAAATTATAGTTAATCTCACTTCAAAAGTTATAAAATAAATTATGCAACAAAAAATTATGAAAAAAAATATGTGCATTAGATATTGGTATTGAATATATGTTTGAAAATTTACAATTTTATCATTTCTACAAATAAAGTTACGATTTATGGAAGTAACATCACTTTTTAAAAATACTATTAACTATAAAAAACAAGTTATTAAAGGTTACATTAAAAACTCACAAATTATTTCTTAAATTATTTTACAAAAATAATTTATAATCTACAAACGAAATCTCAAAAACCACTAGTTCACATCATCTTCAATTCTTGACAATTTAGTTGCTATAAGTGTCAAAAAGTGGAAATTTGGTTCAAATACTGATTTCAATGTCCTACTTTGGCCAAAAAACCGGAGACGCTGTTGTGGGATCACCAACCTAAGTCTACTTAGATATTTGTGCAAGTTCAAATATTATTTTAGAAGGGGGTGACCCCTTCATTTTCTTAGTCTAAGGAAAAGACATTAAATGAGCCTCAATAATTTCAAAGAGCTTTCTTTGACAAGCAACAAAAAAACCATTTAATTTTCACTTTGGTGGGTTTTAAGGTATAGCAAGCAGTCTGCAATATTTTGCAAGAGTGCAATGAAGGTTTGAAAACCCAAACTTTCATTCATTGTGGGGTTTTGAGACTAGGAAATAGTTAGGAAACTTGGTGCAAGAGTGCTACAAAGATATAAGTTTGCTAAAAAAAATATACTTCTAGTTTGCTAAGTCAAACTCCATCCTAAATAAGAATTGTCTAAGATACAAGTGCATGACTCCACAAAGTTAGAAATAGAAGTTCATGCTCCTTTCTACCATAGTTCATGACTCCATATTGAGAATTTTATTTTTGATGCCATGGATATCATAATCCTTGAGTTTTATACACCTTGAACACTTGACAATATTTATATATCTAAAAATGTTGTTTCCTTCAACTAAAATTTTCTTTAATACTCATGATTGATATATACTTGTGTATGTGATCAAAGTAGCTTCTATTTTATTAGTTTATCTTGTCATTAAAGTTTATTTATTGAAGGGTGCATGATAAATGATTTAAATCCTGAAAAATATCTATATTTCATAGTTTCTTCAATTTGCCAAGTCTACTCTAAGCCTAAGCATCCAATTTGAATCCAAGTAAAAAAATCAGCTTGCCAAGTTCGCATTGATCACCAATCTTGTAATTATGGCATAGACAATACTTAGCTATGCAAAAGACTTAGTGGTAAAAGTTAGTGACAATATGAGATTCAATTTTATACCATAAAAAGTGATTAATTATTATCATAAGCTATAGTGCAATACATATTTTGCTACTTCAATATGCATTATTTAAGGTGTTTATATGTTGTGGTGATGATTTCTAATGATTAAAAACTTCAATATGTTTTTCACTAAGTGGTAAGTCATTGTAGACTTTTTGAGTGCTTAAAATAGCTTTGTAATTAGGAAAGACGTGTCATAAGAATACCACCAAGAAAGCCTCCCAAGGTGATTTGATACCCTCCTTTGAAAAAATAAAATTTATATTTCTATGTTTCTCCCTACTTTTACATTGAATCTCTTGGTCATTACGAAAGTATGACCTTTGTGCATGAATAATTAATGGGAACTGATTTAGCATGTTAACACTTACAATACAATGGGATATCATGCAATGGGTGTTAATTCACAACTTACCAAATTATTTATATGTTTGATAAAAATCTGATTAACATAAAATTCCATCTACGTGGATTCATGATAATTTTTTAACAAGTTAGAATGTATAAATAATAGATAAATTTACATCCAACTATATCCTGTTGACCAGACCTGCCAGGTTATGTGGATCAAATACCATAATGATGAAAGATAAAAGTACTTCATGGATTCGTGCGAAGATTATTTAGGATTTAACTTCTTAACATTTCATCAAGTGGAGTTAAAATATCATAAACATTTCCAAAATAATACTTTTTTAAAGAGGAGGAAATGAATCTTCATACTACACACCTCATCATACAAATCCCCAGCAAAAGAGGCACCATCACAATACATAAGTTTCACCCTATTCCAATTAAAGAAATCTGTTACATATACCAACATGATAAACATTGTTAGCATCATATAAGAATATATAATGACTGTATTAAGCAAGAAAATTTTAAAAAATTCAGAAATTATTATAGAATATATCGAAACTTGATAAACATCAAGCTATACATCTTTCTCCTCTGAATTGTTTGAGCATTTTCAAGTCCTCATATTTATTTTTTGTATTTTATTTCTTGTTTAAGTTCCTATTATGTACATCCTAAGTATGTGCCATTAATTTATCTGTCTTGATAATGGGATGGAAATGGATTATCAAGGAACTCCGTCAATCAATGGGACCCAACATTGAGAAACCTGTGAGCAATGGAAACATGGGCCTTCATAACCAATGAGGAATTTGTAGTGCTCAAAAAGGTTAATACCCTTGTGGTTTAAAACATCTGGGGATTGCAACCATAGTCACCTAGAGACCTGGGATTCAAGCAGAAGTAGAAGACACAGGTAAATCATTTTGAAATAGGTATATGAGTATACATGAATAAGGATACAGCCATATTCCATTTATATTTAGTCATCAAGAGATGTGGATATGAGTGGAGGTAAATGGTGCGCATCCTTAAACCTGGGTTTCATGGTGATTATGTTGTAACCATTAACACTACTGAGGGAGAGACTCTTAGAGTGGCTTTCATACTTGTATTACATCATTATTGGCATGACACAGAGATGAATATTGACTTCATGATCCTGTTCTCTGTGTTGAAAGATATCAATAAGTTGGTGTTAAACATTGGAAGCTAAATTCTCTATTAAATGATGTCAAAAACATCAGATATGTTTTGATGGGATATCCTTTCATCACATCAAAGAGGATTCAGAATAAGAGTGAATAGGGTAGCTGATTGGCAGCTGTTGGTGATGAAAAATGCAGTCAATTGGTGACCAATGTCTTTTATACAAACGCAAGCCACTCACTAGGGCATTCCTCACAGTTAACATGTTCATTTTCTTTCACAGTGCACAGCAATCTATAAGTCAACTGCTTACTGCTTATAATATTCACACGCAATTTATTGTAAAATAGAGGAAATTTAACTTCAATTCAGCCAAGGGAAAAATGATATGTCCAGGAATACTGCACATGTAAACTGAAAGTATCTAACTTGACAAGGCTCCACATATTAACCATACCTAATTCACCTATAGTTATGCATGCTACACTTTAGTACCTATTTGGTGGTGCATATTTGTTTTCATTTGCTAAACTAAAAATGAGTGATCCATCAAATTACATAGAATAAAATACAATGAAGAAAACATTAGTCAGTCTTGATTTTCAATATTTCCTACAGTTTTTATAGGACTCTTATATCTTCTAGGCACTTCTTATAATTGTAGTATTTTATGGGCATTGAAAAGAGACTTTATTTTGTTATATTCAAATTTGGATGTTGTGTGTACTCCTCAAATTTGACTTATCGCATGAAATTTACCCATGAAAATTGCTTTCAAAGTATCTGCTACATTAGAGGAGGTGACCTAAACACCAAGTCATGACAACTAGTTTAGCTAATCACTGTAATTCATCTTCACTCTTTGAGGAGCAGGTGACTAATTGAGCAGGTCGAAGCACCATAGGAGCAATACTTAGGTGGAAAATTGGCAATGGAACAGTATAAAGTCAACAAGTGTTTGTTTCATACAAAGTGATGGAATGCTTTCGGTGGGTGACCACAATCACAAGTTGTTAAGGATAGAGGAAGCAAGTGAGTTACCAAAATGGCACCGCCTGCAAGGGAATTGCAGCAGTAATGTCACTAGTCTTATCTTTAAGACGTTACTCAGTGATCCATAGCTAGGATGGATAATCCATTGCATAATTCACCAATAGAAATATCACTCAACCTCAATGTGGATGGATTGATTTAGTTGTTGTTCCAACTGTAAAAAGGAGTAAAAACAGTCTGTATGTTCAAAGTCTAATGTTGTTCAATGCAAATAACATGGAAGAAAGCATGTATAGCCAATTAGCATGCAAAGAACACACACAAATGAAGAAGATAATAACAATTGACTAGGAAAAATCCCAAATGGGAGGAAAAAGAAAAAGAATGAGGGATTTCCTCCTCAAGCCACTATCTCGTGATTTATTACAATGGTTCACAACCTTCTAGAGGCCTTCATGGACTTCTTTTGCACAACTAGCAATGTCCAAACACAACAAAATCCTTACACTCTCACACTTCTTCGATCACACGACAAATCCTTTAAGACTCATAGTTTAAAGAAACATAAGCTCAACTCAACCTATTTGCTAAGAAAATATTATTGAGAAATTATTTACAATTACTTCTATTGGAGGTATTTATGAACATGAGTTACAAGATGTACTCAATAACTAAAGCTTGCAAAACTGGAATGGTTTAGCTTCTTCAAACCCTATAGGCTCTATATCTTTGTCCTATCTAGGATGCATTTGATTGCAAGAAAAACCATCACTAATGTCTATTGCTACACAATAAAAAATTCAATAGTGGTCTAAACCATTTGATAGTTTCAACTTGGATATGTTCCACTACAAATCCCTATCTATCTATTGACATCGACATCCTAAGCATCTAGATCACTTAGAGCATCTTTGCCTCTATTCATCCCCAATAATCTAAACTTCTGCATCTCTATTCATGTTTTTTTTTGGCTTATTTGTTAGGAATGTCTAATATAAAGGTTGGTCTTCATGAAAAGCATTAAGTGACTAAGTTAGCTGATTTCACTAGAATGATTAATTTATTATGGATCACTCCTCAATTATGATATTTTTTTCCCACAAAATCTTAGAGACCCACTAGATGAGGAAACAATTCTGCCCAACTTATTCCTTGGATGCTACTTGGTCTTGCACCACTTTGCCTCTTTAGACCAACTTGACATGTTTCCTGAAACAGATGCCACAACCCTTCCATTTGTTATTGATCTTTATTAGTAAATGAACTAGAAAATTCTCAAATTCAACACCTCTTTTATCTTTCAAAAAATGTGAAATTTTTGCCACAAGCTTTCATCAAAATCTTCGCTTGATGCCTAATTACCAAGGAGGTATTCAATTTTCCTTCAAAAGGATCAATGATGAAACTCTTCCCATTTTTCAACAGAATGTATTTGTTGTCCTTCTCGAAAAGATAAAATCTCTAAGATGCATGTCTGGGTTGCCAAACACTACAACACATAAGTAATGTCCCCAAATCGGAATCATAAACAATTTGCAATTTTTGTGATATTTTGACAATATGCAACTCAAAGTTAAATATAATTTTTGGATAATATATATATATATATATGTATGTATGTATTTTCTATTGTTGAAAAAACTGAGAGAACACTATAATTAAACACTAAACCTATACTAACCCAAAACCCTGCACTGAACTTGCACTATTTTATAAAGAATTGAATTTAAATACCAAATATACCTAGGGGAGCAAGTTAAATCTGATTAATATGAAATAAAACCCTAGACACGCAGCATATCACAGCAGTATAGAGGCAGAATAACAGCTGAATATATATACTTTCAGCAAATTAAAGTGATCAGCAATAACTTTCCATAGCTAGTCCAATAAAATTTTGCAATAAATAACCCCAAACTTAGAGCAAACAATAACAATAAACCAACCTTGATTAAATACTTCAAATTGCAGTGATCAGTAACACAATAATTAATTCAGACCTGATCACCTAACTCAGAACCTAAATTAAATTGCATATGCACAGCGATTCATAAAATAAGATGCAAACCCTTATTTTCAGACAGTGAAATAGGTGCCGAACAGTACGAAATAATTGCAAAAGTAAACCAGATTGCACCATAATATAAAATGTAAGGAAATGATCCAGAATTATATCTGAAATTTGCAACAGCAGCAGGTTAATCCCACAGAACAGCTCACAATAGAAATAAGGAAACAGATCACACCAGTTAAACAGACCATGATATATGTGATATTTGCAATTTGACTAATGGTTAGAGGCATTTCAAACTAGTTTGGACAGACTGCAGCATATTTGATAATTGAAATGTGATAATACAGATTGCTGCCAGCAATTAATTCACCCAAATTTTGGCACTGTAGATGATTGATGATAATTCACATCACATTGAAAATGAAGTAAAAATTGTGCTTTTTTAGATTGCAGGTAAGAAAAACAAATTATACAGATTTCAACGAGTTTCTGACAAAAAAACTTGCACTTTTTTCAATGACTCGTGAACCCCCACAAGGGGTTCTGCCCCTTGACCCCAAACCCCCACAAGGGGCACTGTCCCTTGACCCCATTGGAGGTGTTTCCCCCAAATCTCCACAAGGGCCACTGCCGCTTGACCCCATTGGGGGCATTACCCCCATTAGGGGCACTACCCTCAACCCCATTGGTATCTCCATTCGAAAATCCCCATTAGTTATTACTATTAGGATCTCTTGTCAAAAAAGAAAATTGATTACAATGAGGGGGTGATGGGGACTTGAAAATTTGAAATATAACTCTTGAGTGTGCTAACTTAGACATTATTATCGCACAACTTGCCAAAAATCTCTTTAGATGAGGCAAATTCTACATATGAGATAGCTAGTGGAAGTGGCATTGTAACTTATTTAGAGATTGACTCAATTTTTGGTCTATGATATGTATTAAACTCTAATTCCATTAAATTGAGAGTAAGGTCTATCGAATTTTTCCGAGTCACAAGATTTTAAGCTATGGGTGTTAATTCCATTTTATGTTTCAATAATTAGATTGAGAGTAAGTAGTTAATATCAAGCTTTGTATTGATATTATCTAACTAACTAGGTTGCAGCTTTGTATGTAACCTAGTGGTTTTATCATAGTTCCACGGTGTTTCCTGATGGGGGGGGGTCTTGTGACCTTTTCACACATCACTCCATTCAAAATGGGGACCCCCTAATTTTTGCTCCGTTCAAGTCTTTTGGCTATGTTTTTCGGCTCTCTCTTTGTTTCGTCTATCTTTTCGAGGATGTGCCCGTCTTTGAGCTTGAAATTGAGATTTTGGCTAAGTTTGAGAATTAGGGTTTCGAATCTTCTAGCCAATTTGAAGCCAAATGGAGTAAGTAAATTGAAATCTGAGCTTGGCATTGCAATCAGTAGGCTTCCGGTAGGTTCCCAGCAAAATTTCATTGAATTCTGACAACTTACTATTTTTAGTAAGTGCCTAATTTGGGACATTTTCTCAGCACCTTTTAAAGTTTTATCTGTTGCACTGCATCCAGGACATGTCAAACTACTTGTCTGCAAAATTTGAGCCAGATCTAACAACTTTCTATTTTTAGCAAGTATCACCTTCAAAAGTAGATTTTAAGGTTTACATGCGAAGTTTTTCAATGCATGTCTAGAGAATATTTTTGGGTATTTCGAAACCTACGCAATGGTATAACATGCAAGATGAGATGATAGCTTTCAGCAGTCTTCACTTTAGAGGCTACTTTTAGGGTTTGCATGTTGGACTCTTCAACGCATGTCTGGATGTTCTTTGTGGGCTTTTCGGAAGCTTCACAGTGATGTAACATGCAAACCAAGATCAGGACCTTTTTTCAAGACCTGTCTTCAGAGGCTATTTTTTAGGGTTTGCATGCAGGACTTTTCAGTGCCGGCATATTCATCTGCGCCCACCCTCAAGGAGAAAGTTTAAAATTTTCTAAGTGCTAGGTTTCGTCCTGCTCAAGGGGTGAAATGCTCAAGTCACAAGAAAGTCAACAAGTCAAAGTTTTTCATCCTTCTCCCATGGCAAAATGCGCCCAAAAGAGGGCATGTAAAGACAAATCTAGGAAGCTGAAAAGTCACAAGAGGGCGTGGTAAAAGTTTTATTCTTCACACCTTGCTAAATGCGCTCAAGCTGGTCAACAAGTCAACAAATCTTCATCCTTCTTGCATGGGAAAATGCGCCCAAGTGGGGCCATGTGAAGACAAGAGTTGAGGGCGTTGAAAATGCCAAGTGAGGGATGAATAAGCTAAGGCGTGGTTAATATTCACCTTCAAATGGGATATGCACCAAGTGAAAAATATTGCTAAGGAATGACAATTGCCAAGATGGTGAAAATAAAATAAGCTAGGCGTTGGGAGTGGAGATGGAAGATACTACTAGGCGTGGTGAAGTTAAATGTTCCTCATGGTGATGAAGTGCGCCTAATGTTTAAATGGAGAATGTTGCAAGGTGTTGAAAATAATTTCCTAAGGCGTTGGAATTTTAAAACGAAAATATCTTTCAAGTGTGAAATAAAATACAAGGTGGTGAATAACATAAAGGATGTGCCAGGCGTTGGGATTAAATATCCTCCATGACATGTGCCTTCAGGAAAATCTTCTAAGTGAGTTGATAAAAGTTTCCTCACCACAGGCAGAGTGATTGAAGGTGAATAAAAATTTCTAAGGCAAAATTTTCAAAAGTGCTGAGTGATTCAAAAAATTTCTAAGGCAAAGAAATTTTCCTTAGAAGAAAAACGCCTAAGTCTGGTGAAGTGATGAATTTTCCTGAAGTCCGAAAATAGATTTTGTTTCATGCAAGTAGATGGTAATGGAATGTTGTCTAATCTAAGCAACCGTCTAAATCCATACCACTAGTAAGCTTATTGATGATAGGTTTGCCTGCGTGGTCAACTGGAACACTTCATGCTTAACTTCAATTATGATTGGCATGTTAGTATGCATCATTGTGATGGTATTTACATGTTGAATTGTAATCTGAATATCCTTAACTACTCCCGTGAAGATTGCACCAACTTTGTGGAAGCTGTCCAACGCGAGGCAAAGCGAAGTTCGGTTGAAGTTTGCTGAAGTTGAGCTCCGTATCCTGCACTTAGGATAGAATTTAGACTTTCTAAACCCTACACTCATTTAAATTCAGTGCACTTCTTGGTTAGTATTAGGAACATTGCAAGTACCTGACAAATCATCTAAACCACAACAATCCATTTAATCCGCTATTTGTTGTTGACTGTCAAACAATTGTGTAAGTCCCCTCGTGATACCAGCAAAATCACAACGAACCAACTGAGGCTATCCATTGCATAGAAGGAACCTTGGAGTTGAAAGCATAACTCTCTCGCAATCTTAGCATGTTAAATACTTTGGTCAAGAGAGAATAGAGTAGTCGTTGGTAACTTTATTCTGTTGTTTGTTGCGGTCACAAAAAACACATCAACAGGAAGGTACAATTTGCTCTAGTAAATTGAGCTCTTCACCAAAAAAACCTTTCTCATGCTTAAAATGATCACCCAATCCAAAAGAGAAGATTGACTAAACCCCCACAATGATATCCTTCTTCATTTTTGACTTGTGACCAAAAATGTGGTTCTCCAGCACCAATGGAAAACTCCAAAAATAAGCCAAAATCACACCAAACTTAAAATGAAAGCACACCACGCCCAAACCAACAAATCCACACCAAAAATCCCTACTGAAATCCACTCAAAAAAACTAAAATATCTTCATCTTTGAAAGCCCAGTTGTGATCTCTGATTGAAATCACCCAACACCAGCTTGAGCAAGGTTTATTGACTGTCGGGGCTAGTCTTAGAACTGAGCGGTATCATCCTCAACTCCATCCTACAATCTTTGGCTTCAACCCAGCAGCATATCCCTGTAAATCAATCTCTAGCATAATGAAAAATGAGTCTCAAAATGACTTTTATTTGCTTCTTGAGTTTGGGCACCCAAAAGCCCTAAAACCCACGCCATTTTGAAGTCTTTTAATTTTATTTTTATTTCAAATGTTTTCCTCCTCATATTGGTGCCCAAGAAAATATAATTTTAATGTGACACTTTAAAAACAACTTCAAGTTGTTAACTAGGCGCCCAAGGTCACTTCTTAATATGCTCCCCTTTTAACTTAAAAATATAAAGTCACTTTATTTGCACATTGTTTTCAAGGCATAAATCAAATATTAAAATAATTTCTCCAAAGTGACTTAGTCATCTGAATATGCTGCACTAACAAGCCTGACCTGGTCCAATGATCCGAAAATGGACTTATTATTTTTAGTAAATGCTAAAAGTACTAAATCACCATCCAAAGGCCCAAACTGGAGAATAACTGAAATGCACCAAGGCTCACTATAGGCAACCATCATCCAACTGACCCCTACTAAAAATAAAAACTCCCCTGACAAAGCCACAAACCCAACTAGACTGAGTCCCTTAACAGAACCACCTAGCCAACAGGAACTCAGGAATCGGCTAGAGGTAATGTCCACTGATCAGAGGCTAGGAGGGGAAATTACAAACCACCACAAATTCCCTCTGCATCTATTGAAGCCAATTTATTTTTCTTGGACCTTCCATAATAGAAGCCTTACCTTTCCTCTTGAGGAAATTGTCATGCAACATGCTGATGTTAGTAGAAAAATTCTTAATGGTAATCTTGTTAAGGTTGATATCCTTGTCAAGGGAAGCCATCAAATAATTTTGTTACTCTTCAAGCATCTACATTCTCATTTTGAGATGATTGATATCCAAGGACAAAATGTTGAATTTGTAGGTCTTGATCCACTCCTTTTCTAAGAATTTCACTTTGACCTCAAATTTAGTAGCATCCCCCTCACTTGTTTGAAAAGAGACTCCATCCTCAATTTCATTCTTTCATTTTCATTTTTAAACCTCTTGAGAATGCAATATTGCAACTTGAAACCATCATTTTTTCAAGGGATTTCATTTTAGTGTCCAAGGCATGGCAAGTCAAGCACAAGTCAAAATTAGCATATTCACCTCAATCTCATCCTTGGAAGTGTTAGCATTCCATATGGCAGCAGTGTTGAGACCCTCTAAACCATGTTCATCAATAATAACCCTTGAAGAGCTTTCAATCTATAAGGTTTTTCCTTTCCTATCAGTGAGGGGGACAAGATTATGAGTAGAAGAGACATTAATTGTATTATTTACCAAAGAGAGTAGAGAAGGGATAATAATTCTACCAATATTGGCCCTCATAGGTCTTTTAAGGTTTGAGGAGAGAGAATCAGGAAATAGTAGCAGATTTGGTGGGAACAAAGGTCCCATCTTGAGTAGACACCATGAAGGATTTATCAATAGGGCGTTTGAGGTCAATATTTTGATAATTATCATTTTAGGACTGGGAGGAGCTTTGTGCATGGTAGGTCTTTCAGACTATAAACCTAAAGGCTCTTTCTCATTGACCAAAACCCTAGGGATAGCTCTAGACAAGGAACACTTGGTCTCACACATATATAGACAAATGAGAAGACTCTAATTTAGGGGCACTTCCATTTTGTCTTAAATCACATCAACTACAAACTATTCAAAAGACATTGAAAGGAAAAGTGGAAAGCTAACCAGACATCTTGGTGCAATCATGGATGGAGAATCCAATTAAGGATTGTTCAACCATGCAGGGAAATGAAACAACTCACAATTACATTCCAGTGTTGTACCCATACAATTTTTTTAATTGAATCAAAATATCCTCATTTATCTACCCTTGATATGTTTCAAAAATTATCTTCTATGAATTGTCTTGTTGGTTCTTTTTGCTAACCCTACAAGATCATAAATTCAAGCACTTGGAAAAATCAATGCATATTTACAAAAAGGAGTGCAAGATTGTACCAAGCAAAGAAATGTGCCTGAACAAAGTAAGAGGACATGTGGGGAGAGTTTTAGGGATGTACCATTGAAGACAATGTATAGGTGCAAATAGAGGATTGTAGGCACGCCTCAATAAGGGAGCCAAAGACTCAAAAAAATTTCCCATAATGTATTGGCATGGACCAAATAGCTAAGGCTTGTGAAAACAAAGGGTCAATATAACTTTTCATTGGTAATGACACATGCCTAGTATTTGCATGCCTATACTCAAGAAGTCTCTCTGTGATGTCCCCTTCTCATACCTAATCTATTCAATGACCATTAGCCTATTTTTAGAGTTCCCATAGGCTAAGTGCTGTAATGACCCTGCTCAAATCTGACTGAAAACTTCTGATTTTTGGCCTTGGTAATTTTCTCAAACACTTTGCATACAAGGGTCATATGACTCATATAACATTTCAGTTTGCTCAAAAGGCACTTTCCTTCACTTAGCATCGATAAGAATGCTTGCAAATGATTCTAAATCAACTAAACAATGTCCTAACATGAACGTGCAACTAATTTTGGCAATATTCAATGCATATATATGAACTAAGCATGAAAAATGATCACCTACAGCCAACTGGTATTTTAACAAACAGTTGGTATGCAACCTATAAGCTGATAATAACATCTACAGCCATTTGACATTTGATCAATCAATGGGCATACAACCTCATACATCATTCAAATGACCATTACAACAATATATAACTCTCAGCTGAAGGTATCTTTATTGAAAAAGCAATCACCCTTCAAGAGGAACAATATGAATGCCAATATATTTGGCTTACATACATAGCATCATGAATGATCAGGTCTGAAAAGAGGTTATTACAGTCTAATTACAACTTACATCAGCCATGCTATTTACTAAAGCAATGCAACTAAACCTTCCCTACAAATGATATGCTTTTGACATACAATAGTGCAATGATAATGATATAATTTATGACAACTCTAGGATATTGGAGAACCTGGAAATTAATGGCTGCTTGACTGGAAAATTCGATTCTCCTTGGCTGTTCTGAAATTGGCCTCCAAACCCTACCGCCTAGGCTTTAACACCTCCAACGATACCTTCAGATTTTATTTGGATTTTTTTGTGAACTCCTTTGAAGAAATCACCCTAGGTCTTGAGCCGCCCCTGCTGCTGGTATATTAGACCTCAGATTAAATTGCTAGATGCCACAATGCTCCTTCAAATAGCATACGATATCATCTTTATTCTTGAAGGAATGATGTGCTGCAATACAATGAAGAATTTGATGCCAAATGGAGGAGAAATGAACAAAAATCGTGGCCTCTATGTATGCAAACTTGGACTTCAATTTGCTGATGATAAAAATCAAAATCTTCACCAATTCAATTCACCTTCAAATGCATCAAAATTGGAAGAGTTCTAACCACATAAATGACTTCTATAAAGCTCCAATCGAATTACATCCAAAATTGGCCCTTGGCCACAAATTTTGCTCAATAAAATAAACAATCTCAGCAACACATCAGTTGTTGCAAGTCAAATACTTTACTCAAAATAAGTACAATAATACATCAGCTATTGTACTCAAATAATTTCCACAATGAAGCACAAGATTGGACTTCTAAAGTAAAGCCCACAATCAACAATAATTTAGCTGGTATCTCACAGCCTCAAAATTGCATAACCAATGAGGGTTTTTGTCCCCAAAGGTCCTCCAATGGTTGAAACCCTAGCTGGCTTCTCCACCAAATAATCACATCAAACAAACATCAATTCTTGGATGATAGACAATGGGCCCATGATGTTTATTTATACTTTTTCCTCAAAAGGTCGGCCTCCTTCTAGAACTTTCCCAAGTCACCTTCTAGAAGGAATATTATAACATTATTTCAATATTTTAATAATGCACTTTATAATAATATAAAATATAATCTCACTAATAAAGTGCAACATAACATTATAATATAATATAAAGGTTTCCATAAATAGAAATATCCATGATGATACTAGAAAAACCTTCATGATAGAGCGAAATGAGCCAACCAATCAACTGGGTATCTAGAAAATGACCCTCTTATCGCACGCCATTAGCCTACGAGGATCAGGAATAGGCTAATTCCTCTAAACTCCATTGCTCATGAAAAAGGGGACATTACAGTCTACCCCTCCTTAAATTGCTCGTCCCCAAGCAATCTCAACAACAACGAACAACTTGCTCCACCTAGATCCCAAGGAAAGATCTATGTAATGTCCCAAACATCACCAAACAATTCCTGTAGCACCAGCGCTACCACAACTTGCTGAAACAACTCAATCCCAAAACTGTGATGATGTTCCTGATGCATCCACACTGTGGAAAAACCACCGAAAACCACCACCTATTTCTTCCCGTTGTGCCACTCTGATACCCCATGTCTCCAAAACACTACAAGTCTCCAAGTCCTAAATCAAATGATAATCATCATGAGAGAGCAAAGTAGAAGACCTACCAAACTCGGAATAATCATCTGAGGTCGAAATCAAATCATACCCGAGTTGATTAGAACACTCCTTATTCCACCCACCTCTCTATGTCATCAAAGTCATCGCCAAATCCTAAACATGTGGGCTAAAATCAAACTAATGAGCACACCTCAAGATGCAATCGAGGTGAAACTCTCCTGACTAAGCTAATGGAATACCCAAATTATCAAGTGTATTCCATCCAATATTGCCATCCTCGAAAGAAGGCTCGCAACTCATAATAGGATGAGTTGGTTGTGCAACAACATCACCATGAATGCCATCTACTATCTTGCCCTCATCATGGATGCTATCTATTGCCTGGTTAGGTGTTGAGTCAATACCAAAACCCAATGTGCAAGTCCTAGGAGAAATCATCTCCTTCTGATTCAACTAACCAATGTCAGCCTCTAGATTACCAAAGAAGATACTAGTACTCAAAACTCAACTAGCACCTGAATCCGCCGCCAACACTAATGTGTCTACACCACCACCTGACACTGCATCTGAATCCTGAGTGTAAACACTAGGTGAACCCATATTGCTATCATCGACAAGTGTCCTAGCTGCCTGGAAGGAATGCTCTAAATCCTGAAGTGCTAACTGAGTGCTCACCAAAGAATCCCTAGTGACCATAAGCTCCTGAGAAAGCATACCAACTTCCTACTCTTTCCTCATCAAGGCATCTGAATAGATCCCAACAAGGTTAAGAAGGTGCTCATGGTTTGAAAGAAGGTGTAAGTAACTTGATTTCATCACTCCCATGCCTTCTTTGATCTCCTACAAGCTATCATGAGAAGACTCTGCCACAACTCCCTTTTGTCTTCTCTCAAGCTAAACCATCCAAAGGTGATTTTCAATTATCTTATGCATCCTGTCATGATGAGATAAAGTTGCCACAATCCCATCCTCATTCACCTTCAACTGGTTCCTCAAATTGTGTAGACCATGTAAAGTATCTCTAGCTTCAACCTCGCATGAAGAAGCCTCTAGTTGTGTCTGATATTCTTTTTTCCGCAAAGTCTTGAATGCTCTCATGCTGATTGCAAGTAGGTCAACATCAATTCCATCTATCAAATAAATAGTGTCCTGAATAGGTGTCTGAAAACAGGAGGACTCACGTTGCTTCCTGTCCTCATCATCATCTCACTCAATTAAAATATTGGATGATTGCATGCCATCCTCTTGAAAAGAAGATGAAACCATAGGTGAAGTATCATTATCCTTACATTTTTCAACCAAACTTCTTGACAACTCATGTGCCAAGGGTGACACATCTTGCCCACCTTTCCAACTAGCCCATAAGTCATTTGACATGAGTTTAGAAATTGCTTCATCTTCCTCATACAAAACTGAAAACATGATGGAATGCATTGAAGTGAACACGCTACTAGGATGAACCTCATCGATAACATTCCAGAATATATGAAATATCTTGCAAATGTCATCAACATAATCCATGGATAACATAATGTTTTCAAATTTGAACTTTGCAAATACTTCAAGTAGTTTTACCCTCTTCGAAAAATAAGGGTTCTTGATGTCATCCAAACCTTTGAAACTTGCCACCATGATTTGAAGTACCTCTTTCATAATATGGCTGTCATAAGGATCAATAGGAGCTGTTATTCTCATAATTTCAATAATGCAAGAGATGGCTACAAGTCTTATCACCTCATCATGATGTCTCATAAGTTGTGGCTTAACCAAGAAATGCACTGCTGGAGACAAAGCTAGTTCCATAACATCAGAATGTGACTGATCAACTATGCATAGACAAGTCTCTAACTCCTCCAGAGTGCTTAGAAGAACCTTCTTTTTTTGAGATGCATGTTCTCATTTCTTCCCTGCACTGTAAATTCTTTCTTCCAAAACTCTTTCACTTGTTGAAGACATGCTTATAACTGAAACTTCTAATTTGCAGCTGAAAACTCACCCAGCAAGATGGCAAGACAATGGCTCTGATACCACTGTAATGAGCCTGCTCACATCTGATTGAAAACTTCTGATTTTTGGCCTTGGTAATTTTCTCAAACACTTTGCATACAAGGGTCATATGACTCATATAACATTTCAGTTTGCTCAAAAGGCACTTTCCTTCACTTAGCATCAATAAGAATGCTTGCAAATGATTCTAAATCGACGAAACAATGTCCTAACATGAACATGCAACTAATTTTGGCAATATTCAATGCATATATATGAACTAAGCATGAGAAATTATCACCTACAACCAACTGGTATTTTAACAAACAGTTGGTATGCAACCTATAAGTTGATAATAACATCTACAGCCATTTGACATTTGATCAAACAATTGGCATACCACCTCATACATCATTCAAATGACCATTACAACAATATATAACTCTCAGCTGAAGGTATCTTTATTGAAAATGCAATCACCCTTCAAGAGGAACAATATGAATGCCAATATATTTGGCTTACATACATAGCATCATGAATGATCAGGTCTGAAAAGAGGTTATTACAGTCTAATTACAACTTACATCAGCCACGCTATTTACCAAAGCAATGCAACTAAACCTTCCCTACAAATGATATGCTTTTGACATACAATAGTGCAATGATAATGATATATTTTATGACAACTCTAGGATATTGGAGAACCTTGAAATTAATGGCTGCTTGATTGGAAAATTCGATTCTCCTTGGCTGCTCTGAAATTGGCCTCCAAACCCTAGTGCCTAGGCTTTAACACCTCCAACAATACCTTCAGATTTTATTTGGATTTTTTTGTGAACTCCTTTGAAGAAATCGCCCTAGGTCTTGAGCCACCCCTGCTGCTGGTATATCAGACCTCAGATTAAATTGCTAGATGCCACAATGCTCCTTCAAATAGCATATGATATCATCTTTATTCCTGAAGGAATGATGTGCTACAATACAATGAAGAATTTGCTGCCAAATGGAGGAGAAATGAACAAAAATCGTGGCCTCTATGTATACAGACTTGGACTTCAATTTGCTGATGATAAAAATCAAAATCTTCACCAATTCAATTCACCTTCAAATGCATCAAAATTGGAAGAGTTCTAACCAAATAAATGATTTCTATAAAGCTCCAATCGAATTACATCCAAAATTGGCCCTTGGCCACAAATTTTGCTCAATAAAATAAATAGTCTCAGCAATACATCAATTGTCGCAAGTCAAATACTTTACTCAAAATAAGTACAATAATACATCAGCTATTGTACTCAAATAATTTCCACAATGAAGCACAAGATTGGACTTCTGAAGTAAAGCCCACAATCAACAATAATTCAACTGGTATCTCACAGCCTCAAAATTGCATAACCAATGAGGGTTTTCGTCCCCAAAGGTCCTCCAATGGCTGAAACCCTAGCTGGCTTCTCTACCAAATAATCACATCAAACAAACATCAATTCCTGTATGATAGACAATGAGCCCATGATGTTTATTTATACTTTTTCCTCAAGAGGTCGGCCTCCTAGAACTTTCCCAAGTCACCTTCTAGAAGGAATATTATAATATTATTTTAATATTTTAATATTGCACTTTATAATAATATAAAATATAATCTCACTAATAAAGTGCAACATAACATTATAATATAATATAAAGGTTTCCATAAATAGAAATATCCATGATAATACTAGGAAAACCTTCATGATATAGCGAAATGGGCCAACCAATCAACTGGGTATCTGCTATACGACCCTCTTATCGCGTGCCATTAGCCTACAAGGATCAAGAATAGGCTAATTCCTCTAAACTCCATTGCTCATGAAAAAGGGGACATTACAAGAGCTAAGACAAGGGGACTCCAAGATTCTTGGAGGATGTAGTGGCGAAAATTCATGGATTCTTTTGTTGGCGTTGTGCTCAAGAGATGATACTGGTCTAAATGACACTCTCGACAATGTTTTCAGACTATCAAAGTGTTCTCCAAACTTCTTGGAGAGCACATCTATTTTTAGAAAGTCGCCAAATGACTTCATTCATTCCTCTAGTGCCTCAATATCTCGTTGGTGCAGTCAGAAATGGATTACGAGGTGTTTTGGAATTTATCGTCACTTGGGGTAAAATGCTTTAAAATTTCACTTAAGTTGTAATGTTTAAATTGTTATTTTTTCATAACTTAAGTGATATAACTTTGTAAAGTCAAAATTTCCCCCAAGTTGAATGTGTAGGTTGGAAAAGAGAGGTATTGCACATTAGGGGGAATAATAGTATTTTAAAAAGGTATTTTTCGAAAAGGTGAATTATTTTATTAATTCAAATTGTTAAATCTCCCTCGAAAAGCTATTAAAGGAGGCATTGGGTAGCCCATTTGGACATGTTGAGATTTTGATAACAAGGTGTTGCTAATTAGTGACAAATTCTTCAAGTTTTTGAGGACGATAACCTCAAGAGCTATTCTAGACTGGTGTGGCTCCATTTCAAGGGTCACCATTGGTGCTAAAGGTGAAGATTCATTCCATAGCTTTCCAATATGAAGTTTTTGAGGTGATGAAATTTGTTTAGTATTTGATATGCTATTTAGTTGAGTTTTCAGAGTGATTTGAGTTCGTTTTCTATGGAGTTTTGCTGCTGGCCATACCTATGCAAGTACAGGCCATACCTCTCAATTTGTTGCTGCAGATTGGAGTTTTGAGAATCATCTTCTAGGCATTGGTTCATTAGCTTTTTCAGCATTAGGCGACCAGGAAGGGTGTGTTTGCAGATTTTTAGCTAGAGTTTCTGATTTTTTGAAGCAAGTTGCCCCGCTTGCAAGCCATACCATCTTGGGAAGAGGGCGCGGTGTTTCCTAGGGTGATTCGCCCTTCATCTCCTGCACCTTTGAGGTTATTTGGTGGCACCTAGACCTCTCTAGGCCTTTGCAAACAATTTCAGGGTTTCCTTTAGCATATTGGTGAGCTCCTTGGGTGGTGTGCTATGTGCATACTTGCTGGTTTGGGTGTTTCAGACCTACTGTCCTTCATATCGGACCTGATGCAGCTCATTATCAGATTGTTTCAGACCTTCATATGCTTCTGGATTGAAGTATAATCACATTGTTCTACTTGGGTGTGGATTTCCAGTTATTTGGGGTTCATTGTGGATTATTTCCATCTTCATTATATTACAAGTTTGTAAGCAGCAGTCATATAATGTTCATGAACTTAGTTGTAATGAGCTCATCTTGTAACACCATTTGGTAGTACCATCGGTGACTTAGCTCTTATTTTGATTTGCTACTTACCCCACTGAATAAGTGGTATCATTTCTTACCACAAAGAATAAGTGCTATCATTTCTTACCACACTGAATAAGTGGTTCATTGTACTGAGTGCACTGAATAAGTGGTTGTAGGCTTGCACTTGCTGCTGAAAAGCAGAAGAGCTGATTTACTTCCATTTTGTATCCATTGTATAAGTGGAAGTATTCTACTCACCCACTAGACAAGTGGTTTATTTTTCAAAAGCATTATAATGTAATCTTTGCCATCATATGCTCTCACCTTGCCCACACTAGGATCTAGGTGATCAAAAAGTGGAAGGAAGTTGATTAAGTCAATTATCATTGCTTATTTTTTGATGCTAACAAGTTGTTAAAAAATCAAAAACTTTGGGGTAGATATTACAATGGTATTAGGGTTGGTCATCCTGCCAGCCTATGCCTCTTAACACTTGCTATGCAGTTGTAATCATGTATGAGTGAAAGAGGAAGTAGGTTTTACAACAAAGAACAAAAGAAAAATCAGTGGCAGCTCCCATCGATTCTAGAAGGAGAGATAGTTTCAAAGATTCTTGGAATCCATTTGGATTCTTCTACTGACAATGAAAGTGTATCAGGGGATATGGCAGACAAGGGGAAGGGGCCAACCCAACCCGAAAGTCTCAATGCCAGAACAGAAATTCGACATCATGCTTGATATGATGTCACAATTGTTAGCAAAGATGAATCAAACAGTGCCTTAGACACCCCAATTTCAGAATGGGGAAGTCAATGCATAAAATGCCCATAATAGTAGAGTAGTGGAAATACCATTGGCACTCCTGCTGGGTCTAACCCAAGACCACTTTGGACCATCTTCACTTGTAGGGAGGAGCCCCCAGCTGAGCAAGAAGCCCAAATTCCTATGGTAGAAGAAGTGAGGACCACTTATGTGGAGTATGTGACTCTCCCATTTGAAATTCAAAAACTCTTGACCTTAGAATAGTTCATGAACTAGAAGAAGAAGAGGGGAGGTGGAAGGTTTGATAATAGGGGCCCAATGATGCAAAGGGACTATCAGCAAGCGTTGGTTAAAGTGACCTTAGCTCACTTTGACGGGAGTGACAAGTGCACTACTACAACTTGGGTCCAAAAATTGGAAAATTATTTGTCATTGAAGCCAATGCCTAAGTTGGATGCCATCAAATTTGCCACTCTGCACCTTACCGGAGTAGCTCATGAATGGTGGTATCATGGCCTTGTCACACTTGGCCATAACATGATTACCTCTTATGATGAGTTCACCAACAAACTCATTGAGAGGTTTGACTTGAAAGATCATAAAATGCAGTATAGAGAGCTTGCACAACTGAAACGACATGGCTCGCTTGATGCCTACATTGCTGAATTCTAAGGGAGCTCTGTGATGGTTCTGAACATCACTAATGGAAAATTACTGGTCCTTTTCAATGGACTAATGGAGCCATTAAGGGGATGGATTATGGCCTTTGACCCACCAACTCTCCAAGAGGCAATCAAAGAAGCAAGGAGCATGGAACTTGCAGCTTCAAGACCAAAATTCCAATCCAAGAGCTTTCATAACAAGAAGGATAAGAGGTCCTTTCACAAAGATACCAATGAGCCCAAGAAACTTCTATCAAGGATGGATGATGACCGTAGAAATGAGCTTAGAAGGAAGAAGTTGTGCTTCACTAGTAAGTTGTAAAGAGCCGTGGGCCCCGAGACACAAGTGTTTTGAAAGAGGCAAAGTACATCATATGGAGGTCTATTCTGCAGATGAATCAGCATCAAAAATGTCTGAACAGCAATCTGATTTGGAGGAGAAAGAGGAAGATGAGGTCCCAAAAGAGGTGGAAGAAGACGAAGAGAGTTGCTGCACACCACTTTCAGAATTTTTTAGAAGGGTGAAAATAATGCTTATAAAGCCAAAAAAATAGAGTTTTTGGAGTGTTTAACTTGCATGTTTTTCTACAATTTTGGCGTATTTGCTGATGCAACGATTCAAGCAGAAAAACTCAATGAGCTTTTGGTGAGTCTTGATGAGTACTCACCAAAAATTCGGTGAGTAAACCTTGTGACTACTTGCAAAGCAACAAAACTTGGCAAGTGAACCTTATGAGTACGTACAGAGAAAAAAAACCTGTAAGTACTCAGTGACTCACCGAGTTTGCAAATTATCAGCAAAACAACCATAAAAAGAGTAGATTCTACCAATATCACATTTGAAATAATTAATAGGGAGCTGATAAGCCAACTTAGACTCTTTTTTATGTGTCCAATGATGGAACTTTGGTGTCAAAGGCTATATTTAACTATGGAAATTATAGCCAATGATTCTTCACATTCTCCCTCTTTCCACTAATGAAACATAGTAGTGTAGAAGAAGAAAATCTGAGAAACATATATATTTTAACTTGAAAAACTCAATCTCAACATGGTAACTTTGGATAGACAAAAAGCAACTTGAATGGGAATCTGAACACGCACTGTGTTCTGATACCAGAGGGTTGCTTCACTTGTTTTATGCCAATCTAATTTCCTATAAAATTACAGGTCAACCATCCGGGATATAAATTTCTCTGTAGATTTGTTCCAGTCACAGAATATTCATTCCAGTTGCACCAGGAGTAATAAATCGTGAACTTCCTGCTACCCATATTTGTAGCAAGATTGACAGTGTTTCCTATGGGGCCAGCCTAGTCATAGTTGTCGAAATGCATATTTAGAAAATTTGTTTTACAATATATAGGACAGTTTTAGACTGTTTTACATCTCGTTTTTATAAAAGATCATGGAAGGTATCAGAGTTAGGCATAGATACTCTGCAGCAAATAAGAAGACAAATGCTGTCACTTTCAAAAACCAGCCAGATTCTAATAACTCATGCAGAAACACATGCCCAAACAAGTGGAACATAAACAACTGTACTAGGTGTATCTAAAGGTGAGCACTCTCTTCAATTAGCTGGGGGGTCTGCTGTCTTGATGTGCATGTAGCGCATTCTGAGCTGCTCTATGTCAATCTGATTGAATTAACCAGGGTTGGTTCAACTTTCAAGATCGGCATCTCTAGGTAGGGACCTTACTTTCAGTTTCTTTGGGAAATAGTTAGCAAAAAGCAACTGATTCAACAACCTTTGACAGTGATTACTATCAATGTGCATATGTCACTGCATGAGTGCACGTTGAACTCAATGAATTTTTTGGTAAATTTGGCCTCTCTTGCTTTTGTTCCATTATTCTATGCAAATATTTTTGTCCAAAGGATGACAATTTTTTACCCAAAACTGCATGAATATTGAAATGAATTGCTTTTGTATTTTCTTCATAAAGTGAAAAGCTTGTCTCAGAGGTGTCCCATGGGCAACTGTTCAACAAGTGTTGAGATAACCTTACATTTCCCTTCAAATTCAGATGTAGGTGACTTGGTAAAGGTAGTTTGTTAGGTTTATTACAGGCCTGGACATTTGTTTTAAGTGCTTTCTCTATTCTTAAAAGAAGAAAACAGATGCAGAACATGTATGTCCTTCATTATCTTTAACTCTCCCGGAAAACTCAACACAGGCTTGACCTGGGTATCAAAGGATATTGACGAATATCAGGTTCATTATTCGTCCTTCCCTGCAAACCAGCTAGAAAATCTTCTCATGTTGTGGACCATAGTGTATCTATAACATACCCACAACCTCACTTACCCTTGAAATTAAAGCCAATTTGTGATTTTCATATATTTAAACCCGGATTGTATTTAGGGAAGTCATGGAATCCTCTATATTCCTATATAAGGTGATATTCTCATACGCAAGTATCTACTCTGGACTTCTCACATATTTCTTTCACCCATTGTCAAAGAAATACATTTCCCTCCAAAGTTACTCTATTTCTTGAACACTAGTTTCCTATTTCCTGAGGCAGGTTGAATTCACCCAATGCTTTAAATTAAGTGCTCTCAAACAGAATCTAAAGTTTGTGAGCCATTTATCTTCACCAAAAAGAACACCCGATGCATTGTTGATTATCTGAATTTCTTGCCATGGTTTACACAGAGCCTGATTCCCAAGGACTTGTGTGGGCCCTTATCCCAGGACGATAGAACCTGTGATCCAGTGATAATTGCCGATGATTTTTGGAAGGCACATCTTCTTCCAAGCAAGAAAGACATAACTTCTTGGGTTTCGCGTTAACTGACACAACTGCAGCAAACCCTATATTGCAGAAATTCACAATACATGTAGGAGAGTATGTGAACATATCAGATTCCCCAGAAATCGCAAGATATTTATATCTTATGAGTCCTTGCGGAACTTTTGAAACAAATTGTGAAACTGATCCATTGGGTACCTTCTGAATGGACCAAAGTTCTTAAGGCACTAACCTCAGCTATGGTGCACTATAGTTGATAAATCAATCCCCGTATTCTTGAGAAGATCGGATACATTCTGGGACACTGCTGCTAGAGAAATTAACATTTGTCCATATCTACTCAGATTGCACAACTTAAGGAAACACCAGAGTCCAAATGCCAGCAAAATGATAAATTTCATTTGACAAAAAGAAAACTTTCAAAATCAGTAAATTTACCTGGATTTTCGGAGCGTTTGTTGCTTAAAATGCCCGAAAACACAGCCTGCTTGTCCATATAATTGGATGATCCCCTGTGGGTTGTTTTCCTAGCAATGCAGGATTCTCTATTGTTACACCATCCTCCGCCCTGTTTTCATACATGTTATTTCACACCATTAGCCGGGCTTAACTGTTACAAAGTATATTTTTTATGTGGTGTATGTGAGCATTTACTCACAGGAGATTATAACCTAGCCTACCACTAGAATAAAACATTAAAAGCCCAGTAGGAGTCTCATATTCACATTAAAATACGTTTTAGAAACACCCTAGCGTATAAAATGCTATGACATTCAATCTTATGGTTTCGTTAAAAAACAATAAATGCTGCTACTTTTTCGCCAGGGTGAGCTAAGGAAATATTTGTAAAGGATTTTGATTTTTTTTTTTTTTCTATTAATCAAAATCGTGCTATGATTAAATTTATCTGGATGTAATGTATTTTTAAACTATCACGGAAAAAGGCCAAAAAAAAGCATGAGACAGGATGGACTGTGCTTGACCTTAGGAAATGCGTGCATAGATTGTAGACCTGAAAACTGGTTGACAGAATGTGAAATTTGGGATTACCTCAATTTGTAGGAGCCAGTTATTTGATCCTGAACCATACCCCCTGTCCAAACGGTAGGCTGGCAAAGTCCCATCCAGACAAACTGCATTGCAACATTATGTATATTAGAAGAAAAAAGAAAATTATTATGTGGAAAATTTGTGATAACAAATCATTCTGTGCCATTTTTCATTCTACGAACCATTCTCAAATGCCTTAGATCCATACTTAAAATGCACTTTAAATAAATGCAGTGTCGTTTCTGATACAGCACAATTTCTTCAGCAAGATGAGTCAAATAGATCGTGCAAATCTAAAAAGATCAGCAAAAATATATCACACATCAAAAATTAAAACTATCTTGTGAAAACATTTGTCATAAGAAAATGTTCTGTATAATTTTTCAATCCATGAGTCATTCTCAAATGCTTCGGATCTAAATGTAAAGTGCACTTTATATAACGACAATGTCGTTTCCGATACAATACAATTTATTTACCATGATGAGAGAACTAAAATAAATAGTGCAAATTTATGAAAGGATAAGCTTGTCAGGCAAAAAGAAATTCCAAACCAGAACAGAGAAAAAAAGTGCGAAACAAATTGCTGATTAAGCAGCAGAACATAAGAACTATAAAGAAATGACAGCAAGCCAATCTCAATATCTGATAGAAATTAGATTATAATGTGGAAACCCGTAGACTTGAGTATTGGTACAAGCCTGTACTAGTTCTTTAGTGGAACATTCTGCCACTGCTCTTATCCAAAATCTCTGACACAATTAATACTAAATTAGAAGATTTCAGATTCAACATGGCAACTCATATGGGCTATAACAAATTTTGGTTACTTCTAAATACTCGCACTATCTGTTGACTGTCTTTGAGATTGAATTACTAGATGCAATAAAGTCCTCCTAGTCTTATGTTACAGGCGTTTAAAGTTTGAGCTCTATTTTAGAAAGAGCAAGTTGTTGTCCATACAATCAAATCAGTTTATCTGAAGCATTTCAAAGGAGGTGTATAATCTGAATGCATGAATACATATCTACTGCAAATACATCCTGATGTTATGGGACTTACAAGCTCCTGTTTCTGCTGCTCTCTCCACCAGAGTCAAATTCACTGCCAATATGTCAGTTGGAGTGGCTTTAGTTCTCCTCGTTCTGGACCCCCTGGCTGCATCGATCATTATTGTGGAAACAGCAACAATATATATGACTACTATCAACTTAACAGATGTAATTTGACACAGACTCATTGCTGATTGGGAATTTCTCATAGCACCCATTCTGGTTACAGATTGCCTGGATCAATTTGCTGTTGGAAAATCTAGCTGTTTCTGAAAACAACAGAACTTAGAACCCAATATTTGTGAATTTAAGTTCATACCAAAAGATCAGTGGGGCTTTCTGGTACTCGCTACTCAAAGGCTTTGTACTATATTAAATGAATGAAACAGACTCCAGTTTAGAATTCAGAACCAAATACTTGTTAATCTAAGTACACACCAGAATTCATGGATACGAAATCTTCATAGCTTCATTCCATCCAACCTTAAATAACAGTTGTTACAATGCCAGCTCAACTCTATACATGTTGAGCTGCAAAATCAACCGCAATATAATCACAAAATATTTTTATAACATTGTTGTATCAGCAGCACTCGTGAAGCATACAGTATATTTTTGGCACGATGTGGAAATAATATCATCCCAAACGTCTTCCTTAGTCCAAACCATAGCCAAATAAGTCACGCTATCCATAAATTTCTAAGGCTCCATTTCTGTCATCCATTTTTCTCCAACTTTTACACCATTTTTATTAATTTAGAAGGCAAATTCTCATAATTCCTATAGAGTTCGTTGTAAAGAGACGCAACAGTGAAGATATTGCTGGTTCCATCGAGCCCATGCAATGGAAAAAGCTGCCATTGCTTGCTAGTGGAATTAACTTTTGGATTCAAGAGTTCTCAAATGTTATTGATATTTTTAGATTAAACAATCCAATCCAAGATAAGCAGATTGAATTTCTAATAGTGATTGGTAGGACGCCCATTTGTGTTATCAGGAAGCTCAATGCACCACATTAATAAAATGTTTGTGAAGTGGCAGCATTTGCATATTAAAAGTTGTGGACGGTAAAGCAACTATTTTTTTTGGGTTTGATTTTGTAATGGCTTGAAGACAAAAGATAAGGCATTGCCATTATGTTCTAGTGGAGGACCCTACCAAGCTATGTTCCTGCCCTATCACTAGTGTGGAGTCTCTTTCACATTGATGCCAGTTAGACCCAACAATGTGAAAGGTCTGTTAAAATATATTAATCAATACTAAATAATGTATATAATTGTCAAAGAAAAGGATAATAATGTTTTAAAGGATAAAATTACTTTATGAGACAATGAAATATAATTAAAAAAATACGAGAATAAAATATTCTAAATAAATCATTTAAATTATAATGAATAATCAATATAATTTAAGATTAAAAGTTGGGATTGTTTTTATGATTAAATTAAATATTTTAAATTTAAATGAATTAAATAATTGTATTTAATTTTAAATTTGATAAAAAAAATTATGACAAATATCATTAGAAGACTTGTCAATTTATCAATATTTTAATGAATGTTCTTTTGTTGGTATATTTTTGTGTCTATAATTCAAATTCATTTTCATGTTTGTTATTCAAATTTATTTTCATGTCTATAGAATTGATCTATGTGTATATAGACATGAATGGTATTCATGGATCTAAATTCTACACATGAAAATGATATGCATAGAAATTAATGGTAACTTACTTGACTTGAAAGGGAAAAAATTGAGGTATACAATGTTCACTATTACAAAAATAGAGAATAGGAATGCAAGTGTAACTTCAACAAATTCAAAAAGGAATAAAAATGAAAGGGTGTGCACTAAAGAGAATGTATATGAAAATGTTGGAAAATTTGGGTAGAGGCAGATAGAAAACTTTACACACAATAATATGCCTCTCTATACTCCATACTCAATACATGGCTAATATATAGCAACTTACATAGCCAAATAACCTCCTATTTAATAGGGAGGTGTTATAGCAAATATCCTGAAATGTAATTAACGGGTATAACACATTAACCACTAACTATTGTGATATATTGTTATTATATATGACTAACCATCCAAACCTATATTAGTGAGTTATTTATTAACATCACTATTACAATAGTAATTACCTTTCTACATTTACATAATTACTAACACCTCAAATATAATGTAAACATTAATTTTCCTAACATTCCCCCCTTAATGTGTACATGGTAGAAAAACATTCACACACTCCTTTGTTGTATGCTCACGCCTATGGCATGTCCAACTATGTGACTCATGACCTTGATCCACAAGAAAAGCTCTCTCCTTCCATGGTTTTAAAAAGCCTTACCACAAACCTTGACATGAACAAGAACCTCCACCATTTGTCCACCTCATGTGGTTTATTGGATCCTTCCACAAACCCTTTCAAGATCCATGAACTGCATTACATTGGTGCTTTTGTTCGCCATTATGCTTGTACATCAGGGAAGAAATCCATGATAAAAATCTAAAAGACCCATACTAGAAAACATTTCACATCACATTCCATAAGAACACAATGTTCTTAATTGTAGTCACTGTTACTGATCGATGCCACTCGATCTTGAATAACATAGACAACTGCCACTACCACTGGAAGTTGCCCTGGACTTTAGTCATTTTGGCATGAAATGGGAATGGAACATTGAACATTGGTTATTATTCCCCCCCACAATGTGAAATTTCTCTCACAAGGGTGAGAGACATTGTGCCCTTCCATCATTAGCGCAATATACATCCTAATGCTTTGTAAAAGAGATCTCAGAAAGACATGCAAACCTCAAACATTTATAAATTTGATTCGATGTTAATCTCTTCCAGTGATCCCTTCTTTTCCGCCTTCCTTATAACCTTGCTACAAGATTCAAGGCTTTTAAATGCCAATATTCTCTCCTAGTTATCTACTTACTAAATAATAGGTCCAAAGAATAACATTTCTTTGATACCATGTTGGAAAATTTGGGTAGAGGTAGATAGAAAACTTTACACACAATAATATGCCTCTCTATATTCCATACTCAATACATGACTAATATATAGCCACTTATATAGCCAAAACATCTCCTATTTAATAGGAAGGTGTTATAACAAATATCCCTTCACGGGTATAACACATTAACCACTAACTATTGTGATATATTGTTATTTCAACAATATATATGACTAACCATCCAAACCTATATTAGTGAGTTGTTTATTAACAACATCG